>CAODLS012260356.1:0-14441 GCA_948243855.1 Flueggea neowawraea | reverse complement strand
ACCCATGAATCACTAAAGTATATGAATCCAAATCGGGACCCAAACCACTCCCCTTCAAGTCATTCCATATCTCATTCAAAAAATCCATCCGATTCAACTTCATGAACATTCCCAATAGTATGTTGTACGTGTGCATACTCGGTTGACAAGCTCCGTCGTCCCTCATCTTCCGGTATAACTTTAAAGCTGCGTCTGCATTCTTTCTTCCCATATATTCCTTGAAGAAACAATTATATGTGGCTGCGCAAGGACAAACCCCATTCCTCGCCATCTCGATAAGTACAGCCTCTGCTTCCTTAATCCTCCCACACGAACAGAGACACTTAATGACTGAAGTATATGTAGCCACACTTGGGCAAACACCCATTTCCTTCATCATCTTTAACTTATCAAGGGTCAACTCTGACTTATGCGCTCGACTATACACATGAAGCACAATTGAGAAGCTAGTAACATCGGGCTCAATTCCTCTGTCGCGCATTTCATCAAACACCTTCTCTGCCATAATAATAACTCTCTCAAACCTCATCTCGGGTTGTAATTTGGCCCTCCTACAAATCCCATTAAGAATGACGTTATAAGTAACAACGTTAGGCTCAATCCCACTCTCCACCATGTCTCTCATGAACCTCTCCGCCATATCAATCCTACCAATCTTACACCACCCATATATCAAAACTGTATAAATCCTCTCATTTGGAGGGAAAACATATTTTCTCTTATTAAAGACCTCAACAGCAACCTTCACATAACCATATTTGCTAAGTGTGTCCAATAAGTAACAAAAGCTAGACCTGTCCACAGCCTCAGGAACAAAACAAGACATGTCATCAAAAGCACGCATAGCTTGCCGTGTGAGTCCTGCAGAAATTAGCCTCCGGATAAGGATAAAGAAGGTGAGGTGATTAGGTTTAGTGTGGGAATTTTGGTCCATGGAAATGATCGACTGCCAAGCAACGTCAAATTGGCGAACTTTGGAGAGGATGTCTAGGAGAAGGTTGAAGGTGGTGGTGGAGACTGGAGAAGGAGGAGTGAGGGAGAGGGAGTAATGGAAGAGGGAGAGAGCAATTTTAGAATTGTGACGGATGCGAAGGAGGGTTTGGTGGAGGATGAATGAGGAGAGAGTGATACCATTGAGTTGGAGCGAGGATTCCATTGCATGGTATGGGTTGTGCTGTTGGAGGAGGATTTGGGAGAGCAACTCGGCCTCATTTGATGGCTCCGTTGTCGGCACGTGGTTATTATCATAGTTGCTGCTTGCAGTGGAAATTTGGCGAAGCTAGAAGGGCATGATGGTTGAATGGCTAATGCGGGGTTGTATCAAGGACATTGACATTGTAATGTAGCAGAGGTGGTAGTACTAACTATAAAAATGATCGATACTGTCAGTATTAACTGATGGTTGCAAGCTTCCAACTCATCATCGTGACAATAAACCACCAAGAATGGTACTGCTAACTCCTTGCTCTACATATGTCCTGCAATGATGTCAAGTGTGGGTTAATTGACCATTGAAAAAGCAGCATAGATAATACCAATACAACCAAGCCAATTCCGGTGCAAAAGACATAGATACTTGCTTAAATGTAAAAAAGAAAAAGAAAAAGAAAAGGAATGCAACTGAACAGAACGCTAAAAGCATAAATATCTTGAGAATTGCATAAATTTGATTGTCAAATGTGCTAAAGAACTTGTCAATTACATCTAGCAATGGTTTTCTTCAATTTTTATGAACAAGAGGAAGTCTTGGGAAAGTCTTCAAAACCAGATAATTTTACAGGGGAAACTCTACTTGGAAGTTTTATCAGAAGGTGGATTTTTTTGAACTGACGTGGCAGAAGACTTCAGATTCAACAAGTTTGCGCAGTCTCTCTTGAAGAGCTCGCACTCTGTCCTCAGTCTTTCGAAGCTTTCTCCAACGATAAGCAGTCCAGAGGCCAAAACCCCAGTAAACAACAATATAAAAACCCCAAACATATGGATAAGTTTCTGCATTCTCTTTGATTTTTTTATACTGCTGCACTACCATATCCGTGAAGTTAGCTGCAGATGGGTTTGTGCTTTGCTGGTCGTCTCCCTTTTGTTCTTGTGTATCCATTTTTATAACACCGATAGACAACAGACTGAAAATTTGACAATGCAAGCAAAGTAAGTTGCCATGGAATTGAAAGCCAATCCTTGGGACACTTTTTCTCTTGGTTAATTCTCATGGCAATAACTTTGGGTTTTAGTACATGTTTTTGCTATAATCATTTCAATGACAGCAACAAAAAGCCCAACATTCAAGTCATAATGTTATGCACAATTTATGGACATGTTTGTGTTGGAAAATTAGAAAAGATGCCTCAATCGTATTGCATATTCAAAGAAAAAGGTGGAATGACAAAAACATCACCGATCACATATGCATAATTTTCTTCTTTGATGTCAATTTGGAAAATTTTCTCCTACTCACTCCCATAAGAATAAGGAAAGAAGACACACAAGTGAAACACGTTCCGCTAACAGGAACGCTTCAATCAAATCGACTCAACTCACTCAAGTGTAAAAGATTACAATAGCAAGTTGAAAGGGTTGAGGGAAAAACCTGAAATTTCTGAGAAAGGAGCAGATAGGCGGCTGAGAGAGGAGGTGGACGGCAGGGAAACAGCTGCAGGTGGGTGGGACTCGAGATAGAGAAGAACGTGGCGGCGGTTTAGGGGACTTCTGTATTAGGGTTTAGTGTCTTCTGTGCCAAGTACAACAGTAAGTCGATAACAATGATATGCGGGTAATGTGGGTATTTGACATCGACTATTTGGTCCCTGCCTTTTCATAAAGTTCCCATTCAGTCGTTAGACAAGCATCTGTTAATTAGTGTAATGGAAGACTATAGACATTTTGTTTTCACCCCTGTCACGCCATATCTTCTTTTCTTACAAGCACTCTCACTCTCCAAATTCAACAACTCTAAAATAAAAAATCCCTCAAAATAAAAAAAAATCGTAAATCTAAATTCAAAACCTAAACTCCTCTACCTCATTAAAAACTTAAAAAGTTATAAACCAAAAATCAGAAACTCAAATGGTGAAATCAAGGGTTGAGACTTGAAATCTTTCCCTGTAACCAAACCCGAAACCCACAAAGAAAAAAAAAGGGTTGGGGTCGTAATTATAGAGTTTGAAATCAAGGGTTGAGTCTTCAAATCTCCACACTCGAGCAAGAAGAAATTGAGACAAGGTTTTAAAAACAATATCATGGATTCTTCACTGCATTAAATCATTCATTTATTCAACTGAACATAGAAATTCACTCAATTGAAGATTCGTCCTCTCAAATAAAGAGACGATAAATGAGACAAAATAACAAATACTATCGCATTGCAGATGTCATCGTGCTAACATTCGAGATATTTAAATTTTCAAAAATAATGGCTATATAGACTTATTCACTCAGTTAATGACTCGGCTCACTCAATTGAAGTTTAAGAGACTTGCTTAGAATGAATAGCACAATTGACTAAATAGAGGTTTACTCGAGTAAAAACTAAGTACTGCAACACATTCAGTCGACTAAAGGTTTGCAAACTCAACTAAATGGGTGTTAGACTACATTAAATACACCCTTCGAGTTAGCTGAATGGTGATGATATAATGTCCTCAGCGTGAGGTTGTAGGTTCGAATCCGTTCAGATTCACTCTCACAATGTTGAATTGATCAGGCCTCTACTGATTGTCCTTTATAAGGTGATACGGTGACTACACTAGTGTAGGGGCCTACGTCCTCTACTAGTGTCAGTTATGGCTCTCGAAAACATTCCGTAACAGGGAAGTTTATTCGTCTGTATGGTCACGTCCAATAAAAATACGCTACCTACTGGTCACCACGACTGTCCTTCTTTATGCAAAAAAAAGTACTACATTAAATACGAAGAAAATTTGTCCCACTATGGTTCTGTTTCGTACGACAATGGATAATTGTTAATGAGAAACTAAAATAGAGTCAAAATACATCATTAAGGGACCCTTGCATTCGCCCTTGCCAAGGACTATTACAGACACCGAAAAGTGATTACCATTTCTGATTCAAAGAAAAGAGGTTACCGTTGAACACAAACAACAAATGAAAGCAAAATCATCATCAAATGGAGGCGACGAAGTAGCAATTTTCGCAGACACAAACATGGGTACTCACATTGCCATTGCTGCCTCCCCTGACATCACCACCTCTGATTTCGAGAGTAAGCTCTTTGATTTCTTTCATTAATTAATGTTATGGCGAGAAAACCCACTTTCGGATTTGATAACTACTGTTGCTCAAATTGGTTAGTAATGGTCTAATTTCTACACTTTTAAGTATGGCTTCGCTGCAAACTACGAGATTGTTTTTTGTTACCGCATTAGTTGCGGCCTTGCGGGAGGCCTGGGAGCTTTTGGTAACCTTGGTGCTGTTTGCGATATTTCATGGTGCAATGCATTTTTTTTCTTAGTTCATGGGAAATAAGATTTGGTTGATTCTTTTGTTTCATTTTGCAGAGGAAATTGAGAGAACGCACTTCAGTTGTTTTCCAAAATTGGGAGAGGTTAAAGCCTGTAAAGTAATGGTATTAGCAATGAGCAATGCATTCTTTTTTCTGATTTCTTTCATTGTTGTTTTTTCTTTTGTTGTTTATGGTTTCATAATTGATATCTTGTTTTAGCAGGTAAAACGAAAGGGCTGTTTCTACTGCCTGCCGGAATCACTGCTGGTAAAGTATGCTTTCCAAGGTCTCCAGGAACCATGGTTTCTTCATGTGGAACTGAGCCCTTCAAGTAGTTTAGAAAAACATATTGCTACAGATTGTGATGCTCATATTTCTGATGATCGCAATATGAGTGATTCAACTGCCAAAAACACTGATACAAATGATTTGGTATTGAATTATAAGAAGTGCTTAAAACCGTTCCTAGTCAAGCCGGAACTAGTTCTGAATACTTGTTTGAAGAAAAAGAAAGTAGATGAATTCTTAGGGCATAGAGGCGGAAACTTCACTACTAATTCATCAGCCATTGAAAGTCGACCGGAGAAACAATTGGAAGCAAAAAACGATGGCAATGTTTCAGAACTTCAAATTTGTCGCCCCCCTCAATTTGCAGTTAGAACACCCACAAAGACATTGCATTCTTTACAGCCAAATAATCTTACTCGTAGAAGTTCGGGAAATGAGCTTAGAACAAAAACTACAGTTGGGAAACGTATTCTTACTGCAGCGAACAAGCTCAGAGTGTCTAGAAACAAGCAGAGGCCTTCAACATATTTCTTTAGAGGTTCTCTCATTGCTTCACCTGGGATCACAAGTTCAGTCTTTGAGATCAGTGACAATGATGACTAAAGAAATTGGAGATGTCACATGGTATATTGAATTATTACAAGCAAGAATTGGTATTATTGCTGATGAAAGTGCAATCCTGTGGTGTTCAATCATCCATGATTACAAATTTTACCATGTTTTGGTTGCACTATTTGCTGATTCTTTCATTGGTGGAGATGTGCTGAATTCAGACATCACCAAAGACGAGGCAAAGTATGTTTGAATATACAGAACTTGGTGGTCTAAAAAGATTCGTTCATTGACCTCAACAGATTACAGCAATGGTTCCTGTCAAATTGCATTGGATTATTTCTTTTTGGTGGGTTGACTTGGTGAAACAGAAATTGCATTATACAAGAAAGGGTCTAAAAGTTACCAGATAACGATGTTGACCAACATTGATCAGCTGCAATGTGGGTTTTAGTATTACCAACAATCATGGTTTTGGTAAGATCAGGAGATCTGTATTATTGCAGGCACGCAGATATTGATGCTGATCATTTGTGATATTCAAATTTTCTCCATTTTTCCTTTTTATTTAGAGTAAGGTAGGAGACTGTCTTTCTGTGTTGGGAAAAGTTGCTCTTTTCATTAATGGTTAGGAGATGAAATTTTGAAAATTTTCAGAATTTTGTTAGTGTTTTTAGTTGTGTGCTTCTGCAGGAAGCCTGACATTATATTGGTTTCTACGGACTTTCTATAGCAATTAAGCTATGATTCACAATTAGTGGGAAATGGTAATACAGTTTTTCATTTAACTTAATCTTTTACAATTGAAGCTGAAATATACACTTCTATTTCTATATGGACTCGGTCATGATGCTTCTTCTAAGACTCATCTTGATGGAAACAAGCACCACGCCTTTGGCCTTTGCTTTATTGTAAGTGTGATAACAACACTCATTGATCGTGTCCATAGCTTGTGTAAGCCTCGGTTTAGTAATCTTGAGTCTCTCTTGCTGAAATTTTTGAGTCATTTAGCACCATAAAAAAAAGGGGTAAAAAGACTTGGTCCCTCTGTTATTTGTTGCTAGATATCTTTTGTTGGAGAGCTAACATGTCAAGATAAGCCTACAAAATTAAGGAAAAAGAAAAGTATTACTGCCTTGACTAAAACAAGTTCTTTTTGTCTCAACTGCTAAGAAATTACAAAATTTCCTTATTTTTAGGAATATTTTGGTAAATTGACATAAACTGTACAGTTGACAACAAAATCTCAATCAAGACACCAAATATTAGCCAAAATTAAGATTTTTTCTTTTTAAAAAATGAAATTACACTCGCATTCTACTTCTAGGTTCCTCCTCGCCCCACAATCCGGAGCATGGCCCTTTACCCCCAATTGTTTGCACCTTGAGATGTGTTGAAGGGTTGGTAATTTCTGTGATGATAATACAATTATAATGTACACATATGACCGATATGAATTTATTTCTTTGACATTATTCCTGTGTTATTGTATGTGAAATGTAGATGACATAAAGCCTATGCCTGGATTGATAGAATTGTGTGGAAAGGAAAAGAAAAGAAATCTGATTTCCATTCAATTCTATTGTTTGGACAATGCTAAAATAGAGGAATTGAAAGGAAATAACTGAAGTTGGAGAGAATTTAAACCATTTTATGCATTGATGGATTTCTCCCCAAATTGGAGAGAAATTTGGAATGAAATGACAAAGTTACCCTCTAAAAAGGAAAAATTAAGGAGTGATGATTATGGACAAAACAATCTTTCCATTAGGAGGAAAATTATATTTACTTTATAATTAGGCTAAAACAACCAAACAATGTAAGAGAAATGAAATTTCTTTCCTTCTCAATTCTCTTGGTAAGAGCAACTCCAACATATCACCGTAACACTAAAATGATGTGATTTTTACAATAAAATCAAGTCTAGTGTAAGCCTAGTCACCGGGCCGAGCCAGAGTAATTTTTATGGCCATTTCATATCGTCTCAGGCTAGGTGCCTTGCTCAACCCCGCCCATTCAAAAGGTCAGGCCGGCCAATGGGTCAATTTTTTTTGAAAAAATACGAATATTCTATATTTTTTTATCAAAATACAATTTAACATATACCATTTAATATATACTTTATTATATAAATTATACTTTAATAAATATTAAATAATTCTTAAATTTATAATTGACATCATTTTTACTAATTTATAATACATAATATATTAAATTAATATTAATATATTATATCTATGTATAAAAGGACTAGGCTCTTATGGGTCCTAGGCTAGACTAAAATGCCAAGCTCTAGTCCAATGTATCACCATTCCTTTGCACCGAGATGGTGCCATGAATGCGACTATTCATGGCACCAAAATAGTGCAGTTGTCCCTTTTTTTTTCTTTTTTTTTTTATTTTCTAATTATTGAACACTATTTTTAGGTTTTGCAATTAAATTATTATAAATTGGTGATAATATTTTTTTGTTCTTTTTTCATTTTAGTATTATATATTATATTTTAATTTAAATTTAAAATTTAATATTTTTAGATGAAAATTTTATTTATGATGTATTTTAAATATAATTTATGATATGTATTTTAATAATAAAAAATAAATACATAAAATAAAAATTAATTATATAAATTCCCAAACACTCGTATCCAAATATTTAAATTTCATAACAAAAAAATTAAAAATTACATTGATACGATTTAAAAAACACCAATATAAAGTTCGAACAATACAACATAGAAGTAAAAATATACCCGCATAAAGATTAAATAATGCAACATAAAGATTTAGAATTAACTAAAACAAGTATTTAATATGGTGAAAATTTATTTCAAGAACCTGATCCTCCAAATGCATTGAACTTAGAAATGCATTAATTGAACATATGTAGGAACAATTTAGTAATAGTGAGGATTAAAGTTGATTAATATGTATTTTTTAAAGTATTTTATTATTTTTAATTGGATGTAGTAGTTATTTATTGTAATGTATTTCTCATATTAAATATAACACATTGGTAGTACTTAATATTAATTATAATCGTATTGTATTTTAATTGTGATATTTTATAAAATTTAAAATTTCTTACAATGTCTAATTTATTAAATTTATAAAATTAATTAATTTCTAAAAATTGTTAATTTTAAATTCTATAATATTTTAAAGTTCTAAACTTATTATATAAACAATAATAAATATTTAAAAATTTATTTTACTACATATTTAAAGCATGAAATAACATTTTTTGAAATATTTTTTTAGCATAAAATTTAGTGTAATAAAATATATTATAAAATAGAATAATAATTAGTGCTGAAATTATACTGTTTTAATGGAAAAAAAATAGTGCTGAATATTGGAGATCCCTAAGAAAGCTTTTATTTCGTTTCTTTTCTTTTCTTGTTATATTCTTAAACCTGTGTGTAAGCTTTGAGCTTTAAAACCCAGGAAAAAAGGTGACATCGAAGGGTTTGGTTGATTCATTAGATAGCATTTCATGTTCAGCTACAACTTGCCGGAATTTAACTTTCATGTACATGAAAAATCCATCCCTTGTGAAACGCATTTTGCTCTCAACCAATTTCTCAATGAAATACTTAAAATGCAAAGAATTACAATAACAAAACAAAGCTCATAAACAATGGGGCCACACACAACTTCTAAGTCAAGGAGGGGGCAAAACCCTTGCAGACAACCTCTCTTCCATGACCCACCGCCCACCCGCCCGCCAGCACGATTCAACAAACAAAAGATAATCAAGAAACAAGAAAAATGGACAAGCACAGGGAGTATATACACAAAAGATGGAAAAGAAAGAATACGGAAAATATTATCAGTCGAAGCTGGATGTTCGGCTCCACCTGCCTTGCAAGTAATCCTCTATTGAGACAACTGGACCGGTGCTGCTATCAGAAATTGAATCATCCCCTGAATCTAACAATGCAAGATTAAGATGAGACTGGATATCGGTAGGAAAAGCTTCTTCATCCGTAGCATCGAAATCTTTGGATTCTTCAACTTCTTTCCTGGCCCAATTTGTTACTTCCTCATCGCCTTTTAGAAGCTTTAGAACCAGATTGATTTGGGGCCTAAGTTTGGTAGAACGTCTGATGCAAAGGGTTGCAGCTAAAACCATTCTCTCAATCTCATCATTATTGTACTCACTTCCTAGACGAGTGTCAAGCAATTCAGAAAGTTCTCCTCTCTCCAAAATTGGCATTGCCTGGATGCCAACATTACAAAAAAAAATAACAAAAAATAGATTGAATTTACAAGAACAAGTTATTGCTTTGCTGTGAAAATGAAACAAAAGAAAATTAGTATATAATATCTAGCTAGAAGCTCAATGGCCTATGACATGCACAAAATACATCCAAACAACACTTTGGATTCACCGGCTTAATTCCGAAAGGTTCTATTCAAGCTAAAGAAAACCTTACCCACTTAATTGGCATTCTCCCAGAAAGAAGCTCAAGGAGCACAACACCAAAAGCAAACACATCAACTTTGTCACTGACTTTGCCATGAATAAAATATTCTGGAGCCAAGTAACTGCCACAAGAGAAAATGACAAAACACTTTTCAAACTGTGAACTGCCAAAAACAGACTTAACAACATCAACAGAAATTACTAACCCAAAAGTTCCAGACACATCAGAGCAGGTTATGTGGGTCGACGAAGTTGAAGCCCAAGTTGCTAGACCGAAATCAGAAAGCTGAGGAAACATTGAGACAAATTTGAGTATGATCAGAAGCAATGCACAATGAAAGAAAATATCAAAATGAAAATTAAATAAAGGGTGAAAAACTCACTACCTGTGGCTCAAAATCATCTGATAGAAGTATGTTTGAAGATTTTACATCTCTATGAATTACAGGCTGATCGCTAACATTGTGCAGGTAGTCAAGCGCATCTGCTACACCCACAGCCACCTTATGTCTTTCATGCCAACCAAATGCATTCCAATCTTTCTTATTACCTGAATCAGAAAGCAAAAAGATATATTGAGACGTGTAAAGGGAATGAACAAGATAATTTCAACCAATGGCATAAAGGGAAAAAAAATTCATATACTATACCATGGAGGTTCTCTTCCAGACTCCCTCTTGGTAAAAAATCATAAACCAAGAGTAAATTGTTGTTCCCAAAGCAGAATCCAAGGAGGGAAATTATATTCTTGTGATGTAAAGTTGAAATAATCTCAATTTCTACAATGAACTCCTCTAACACATCTGCAGAAGGCTTCAAGATTTTTACTGCCATTTCCTTTCCATCAAGAAAACAGCCTTTATAGACATGACTACTACCACCTTTCCCTAACAGATTCTCTGAAAATTGAAATTACAAAAGAAATTAAGACAGAACTTATAAAACACATGCAAAAAAGAATACTTGCACTCAATAACCAATGACAAGAAACATAGAAAAAGAAACACGAACCAGGCTTGAAGTTAGAAGTGGCCATTGAAAGCTCCTCATAGGTAAAGTGTCTACAAGTAGAAGAGTATTTTTCATGTAAAATTCTCAACTCTTCCGGAATATCATCCATACCACGAGACGGTGAAATGGGAAACCAATTAAGCTGAGGCTCCAATGACACGATAGCACCACACTCTTCTAAATTTGAAGAGTTATTTTACTTCACATTAGAAACACCCTGTTTCTGATCAGGATACACCACAGACGAAGAACTCCGTCTGGGTAACTTTAACATCCATTTAATCATAGACGTCTTCTTCCCACTAGATTTCTCCAACTTTTGCTTCCTTGGTAAAAAAGCCCAGCGAAGAAGTGACCATCCCTGTTTAGATCCTACTTTGGAGACCAACACAGTCTCACCCCCTTGATATGGCACCAAAGCCAACGAATCATCGCCCCCATCGTTACGAGCTGCCTCCTTACCACCAATCAGAGAGATATTGCTCTCTGATTTCTGGGAGCAATTTCGACTCTCAAGATTCAACTTTTCTGCACCAGAACAAAATTGCGGTCAATTAGCAATTCTAAGTCAACAAGCAAATGGAAAACGATTAACCCAAAATCAGAAGTAGAAAAACCTTGGAAGGGACAACTCAAGTCACTTGAAGAGTCTCTATGGTATACGATTTTGCCATTACTAACAGCGAAAACTGAGGAACTCCTCGACAACTTCCTCGCACGGTACTTAGCCACAGAAGTCGAAGAGCGGATTGCGCGATGGCCCTTGGATGCCCCCACTACCACCTTACTCCCGCCACTCCCTTTAGCTTCTCTCACCAGTATCTTCTTCACTGATCCTCCTCTACACACCTTCAACTTCAAATCCACCTTCACTCAAACAAATTCACAATTACAAATGTTTCTAATATTTATCAACAAAATATAATTTACAAATTATAATAAAATGTAAAACCTGTTTTAAGTTGCAGAATCCTTCATAGACGGCCAACAACGAATCGAAGGTCTTAACAAGAGACAGAAGCGAGGACGCGCCTGCCCCTAATTCTGCAACAGCAAGAACAAGTGTGAAATTGCTGAAATGTACAAAAATCCTCGCATAGAGATGGAGAGAAAAATGCGATACCGGAGGAGACAGAAGATACGAGGACATGCAGAGCGACGACACGGTCACCGGGGCGAGCGAGTTTCATGAGAGTCCACGTCAGCAACTCTCTGCTCTCGGAGTCGAACTTCACCCCGACAACCAACACTTCTCCTCCTCCATCGCCATCGCCGCCACCGCCACGACTGACCGTCCGTTCTCTGATGAGCTTCATTCCACTAATTTGAAAACGGCAGCGTCGTTTCACGCGAGGAAACGAAATTGCCGTGACTGGTGGTGAAGAACTGCCTTGTTTGTTCGTGTCCTTTTTTATGTAAGGGGAAACAAGAAATGGAATCGTGCAGAGCGATTATCGTATGTCCGCGCAACTGTTTATGGAATATGCTGTTGTGTGTGACGGTCTATGGGTCGTGATGCGGATGCGCAATTTGGACCGTTGGATGGAGAGAAGGGGTTTGATGGTTGGGATGTGGCCCGTTGGATGAAGGAGGGAAATGAGGGTGAAAAATAGAACAAATTATGTGGTGAAGACAGGAGCAGCAGTGAGCAGTGTGTGTAAAAGATTGGGAATAAATCTAAAGACTTGCTTGGTTCAATCACTTTTTAAAAAATTATTTCTAATTGTATTTGATTAGTGGAGTAATATAAACTCAGATCCATTTAACTAAATTTATTAAATAAATTCAGAAGTCCACAAAAGAGGTCATATTTTAAGAGTATTTGTAGCAATTATGTTTATGACACTACTCTTCTTCTATAAATAGATGCATCTAATATATTTCAGAGGTACATTCTCTACACTCATACTTTACACCTGAAACTCTGCCGAACTAAACACAAACTTGAGTATCAGAGAGTCCCTCGAGAATCAACTGGACTCATTTTGATTTTGTTCTTGTAGATTTAAAGGCGACTCGAAGTGTTTGTGATCTATAATTCATCCAGTCTTTTCCTGTTGCGGATTTGAGGCAACAACAATTGGCGTCGTCTGTGGGGAATCGAGCGAAAAGATGTGTTTTCAACCTCTCATAGCTTTTGGTTTTTGTTTTCTTCTAACATTCTTTCTCATTTCAACAAAGTCGGAGTTTGATCTTTTTCATCCTCTGAAGGTCTTGGCAAGTTTATTTTTGAGAAACTCTCGGGGAAATTATTAGGAATCTTCTCCGTAGAAACTTCGAAATTTTCTCTAAAACATCCCCCGGAGCCATTCCTTGGAGTCATCAACCTTGGACCCCTCCTCAGAGTCATTCATTGGAGCCATCTACCTCGTAGAACTCCTTAGAACCTACCCCAGGGTACTTTTCAGAACCTTTCCTGGAGCTATTCCAATTCCTTGATGCACAATATGGTGGTGAGGACGAGATCCCAAGTTGCCGGCCACACTGACAATAATGATACCTAAGACATCAACAGTCCTCTGAACCCCCAAGTACTTTGGGGAATCCTCGCTAGAGCCGGTGTCTCAGGAACCAATAACCTAATGGTTCTGCTCAGTGACTATGAGGCACTGAAGAAGAAAAATGAGGAAAATATGAGAATGTTGAAGGAGATAATGGTTATGCTCAAGGAAAAAAACTCCTCAAGCAAATGTCATTCCACCTCTTCATGCACTTACCGAGAGTAGGGGTGCTGTTGAAAGGCAAAAGACCCTAAAGGAAGAACAACCTTTGAACCTTCAGGCCCAAGCTCCTGAGTACCGAGAGCCCCACTTTCGTCCTCAATTTCATGAAGAGAGACATGAAGTCCATGTACGGGATGAAGGAATGTTTGGTCCACAAAGAGAGATGGAACAATTCAAAGAAGTAGTGGAGAACACTTGCAAAGAGATTCCTAGAGCTCCTACTAGGAAGGCGGAGTTGGACAACCAGTCCATAATGAGTGTGAAGGATATGAACGACATCCAGATTATAGTCGAAGGAATCTTAGAATAGAAGAAGTTGGTACCTGCTGAGGATAAACACCAGGAATGGGCAATCCCTTTCACTAAGGAAATTATGGGGAAACCCCTTCCCCCTAAGTTCAGGATGCCTCAGCTCCTCACCTTCACAGGAAAGAAAGACCCGCATGAGCACATACAAAACTATGAGTCCATCATGCTCTTACACAGATGGGAGGATGCAATCATGTGCTGAGCATTCTCGATCACGTTAAAGGATGTTGCTCACGATTGGTTCTATGCATTGAAGGAAGCATCCATCTCATGTTTCAGTCAACTAAAGAAGGAGTTTATCAACATCTTTATTATCAATAGTAAGAGAAAGAAGGATGCCACCTATTTGTTTCGTGTGAGGCAAAGGGAAGGGGAAAGCCTGAAGCAGTACATTGATCGATTTAGAAATGCAATCTTAGAGCTCCACGAGTTGCAGCTGGGGGTTGCTATGGCAGCCATGCTCCAAGAAACTCGGTCTATCCAGCTCCAAGAGTCTTTATCTCTTGATCAGGCAACATCATTAGCTAACTTATTCTCTCGAGCCAACCAATACATAAGACAAGCTGAGATGATGAAGATAATTGGATCGAGAGATGATAGAAAAAGAAAGGATACTAACATTGGCTTGTCATCATTCCCATGATAACAATCGATTAGAGACTTTTAGAAT
>CAODLS012260275.1:0-15347 GCA_948243855.1 Flueggea neowawraea | reverse complement strand
ACACTTAATTTTTATCTTTTCGCAACTTGTTTGCCGCTGATGCCAAACCTGACTCTGTTGGAGGTAATCTGAGTGAAAACACCAATAGGAAATTTAATGCATCAAGGAAACTGTTACCACTCTAAGTTTGTTATAGCAAAGAAGTTGTTGACGTGGTGTATAAGCAACCAACAAGAAGATGCAACTAATCAATATAATATCTTAGTTTCATTGGATTTTTTTCTTTCTAGTGATTTTTCAAAAACATTTCGTTGACAATAAAATCTGAAAAGATCTAATTAATTATTTATAAAATTATAGATTGGAATTAATTGTTTATAATGGATTCGAATTGAAACAAATCGGTAGTTATCACTTATCAAAATTAGTTCCATTTTGAATTAGGTAATCTCTATTTAATACTTATCTGATTTTCAAATGTTTTATTTAATTGATTATCTAATAATTATAGTAATTCAAAATTAAAAAACAAATAAGGGTATATTTGTAATTATAAAAAATAAATAAGGGTAAAATAGTCTAAATTTTTTTCTCACATCCATAAATTTATATATGTTATGATTAGAATGGAAATTGAGTTTAATTATTTCTAATATAGTGTTTATATTAACGAATGAGAATTTGTCTTTAAACAATAAAAATTTGTACCAATAATCATTAAACATTGACACATTGTGGTATCTAGGATAACTCTAGTATTGCTAAACTAAATCTATTGATAAATACATTAATTGTTTATAATACATTCAATTAAGAACATTATTTATTTAACAATATTTATCAATTGGCTTATGACTCATTAGTAATTGAGTTATTTACATTATTAAATAGAGAAGAGTTCAATTTATAGTGAAAGCAAATAAAATAACTTATAAAAAATATTTATAAATATTATAATTTCAAAATTATAGCACTTTTTTCTATTTTAACTATATAATTTATTCAATCTGTCTTGAATGCCATCTTAATTTTTAGAAAAGAAACATACACTAGCTCGACAACTTTGATGATCCTGACTTGATTAGTATTGTATGTATTGTTCATATAAATATTTGTAAACAATTTATGGCTCAATACTCGATATATTATCTTTTCATTTTTTCCCTCTTCTCTTCACCTTACTTCTCTTTTCGTTAAGATACAAATTAATTTGGTTTGCCATCAATTCTAAGCTCAAGAAATCCACCAAGGCCATCAAAGCCAAGCATTCACAACCCCAAGAGATGGCACATTCTAGAAGATGATACTCTATGCGATGATATTATGGTCTATAGAGGATATTTTTTCTACGAAATAATATGCAAGATAATCAACATACCGTCACTACTACAAGATACCACAGATATCCCTTGAGCATAGGAGCAATCCTCAGGTGTAGAGTTATCACACTCTCACTTTTATCTCAGAGACTCTATAAATAGGAGGTATCTACTCATTTGAAGATACATTTTAACCACCCATTAAATATGCCAAAACTTTGCAGAATTATTAACTTGAGTGTCAGAGTTCTTCTAAGTGACAAGTCCCTGAGCTTTGAATTTGTCTTGTTTTGTAGGTTTTGATTGATTGTTCGTCACTCTGGTGGTTGCGACATTGTGGAAAATTTGAGGCAAGAAAAAATTGGCGTTGTTTGCAGGAAATAGAGCAAAAAATTGTATTTTCTATCAACTGTTCTTCAACGTTTTCCTTGAAAAGAAATAGTCAATGACATTGACAAGAATGGAGGTGTATACAAGATCTTAAATGGATTTTCAGCATGGGGATGTAGGCCAAGACGCAGGAAGCGTCCAAACCCTTAGGAACCAAGCCCCTTAAGGACATTGGCTCATATATCCCACGTGACAAGTTTGACAGTTGAAACGTGAAATTTACAAGAACTAAAAACTACTCAAGGACTTGTGGCAACCCTCAAAATAGTAGCTCTTTAATTAAAACTCTTTCAGGATATGCATGGCTATGCCCTAAAGAAGAGGCCAAAGGCTCCCATGGAGGATCACCTAGATGAACCCCTCACCTCCCAGAGGAACCATATCCTCATTTCCTAGATGAAAGATGCTAAGTGTTGCTAAGGGAAGAAAGAGCAACCAATCCCCAAAAACAAAAGGAGCAATACCACAAACTTATCAAGAGTATTTGCAAGGAGACTTGCAAATTTCTGATGGAGGCGGATGACCATTATATGTTTACTGCCAAATATACTGCAAATATGGATAAGATCGCAGAAAGGATCCTAGAGTAGAGAAAACTTGTTCCTAATGCTTAAGAGTGGTGGAAGGGGAAGATCCACTTCACGAAGGAAGTTACCCATCAAAGTTTAAAATGTCTCAACACCTTTCCTTTACTAAAAAGGATACTCCTTCTGAGTACATCCATAACTGAGGTCATCATGCTTTTGCACGGTTGGGAGGATGCAATTATGTATTGGGCATTCTTGATTACATTAGAGGATGTCATACATGATTGATTCAACGAACTAAGATTTAACCAACTAAAAAAGGACTTCATCAATGCCTTATTATTAACAATAGAAATAATAATGATGCCACCTAATTTCTCTTTACGAAGCAAAGAAGTAAGGGAGCCTTTAGAAGTTCGTTAACCATTTCAGGAACGTAATCTTAGAGATCTAGGATTTGCAATCAGGTTTGGTATTTTCAAAGATGCTCTAATGGACTCGATCAACTTAAAGAGTCTCTTTCTAGATTAGCCAATGTCATCGACCAAATTATTTGTGCATGCTAGCAAGTACATCTCACAAGTCGAAGTGTTAAAGAACTTAGCAATAAGGAAAGAGAAAGACAATAAATGCAAGCAAAGGAACTAGAGCAATGCTAGAAGAAGGAAAACAAAAGCAATATGGAGAGTCCCCTATTCCAAGTTCAAACACTTTAGTCCTTTGACAGGGTCCAAGTCTAATATTTTGGCAACCATAGAAGTTTCAGGTTGTTCAACTTTTGCAATAGGACGAACAAAGTCATAAGCTAATATAGAGAAGTCTCCTATTGTTTTCACTCAACTGAAACACACTCTATAAGTAGGTGCAAAGAGTTGAAGAATCAAATCGAGTCATTAATGGGCAACTAGATCAATTTTTCTGCACTTAGGCATGGAAATGGGTGCCCATGAATCGTCTAAGGTGAGAAGGGTACATAGGTTATGATATAATGGTGGTGTATTGAAAAGCTCGCGGAAATTCAGAAATGGTTATAATATATAATCGAATAAGAAATCCATAGGAGTATTGAAGAGTAAAGTTGCATAAGCTAAAGATCCGAGGAAAAAACATTGAAATCTCAGAATTAGTTAGAGAAAATTAACAACGGGTAATAAATACAACATTTGTGATTGGTTAAAAAAATGGGTTAAAAAGGAGAAAAGAAAATAGGAATCATTTTTAAAGAGAAATTAATGTATTTTTTGGTAGAAGTAGTATATTAAATTACCAAAAAAGGGTATACAACTCATGTCTTCTTAGTACATCATGTGTATTAACTCCCAAAGACCAAAAAATGACAATTCGCTAAACTAAGAACTTCCTACTATACAAAACAATCAATTAGTGAAATCAATTATACCAATCTTCTGTCGTAAGGTAGAGAGGATTCGCCTAATAACCCTGTCCTTGCTAAATTGTTCATTTAGGAACACCATTTGATTACGTTCTTTCCATATCCAATAAACAGCAACAGTAAATAAAATACACCGAATTTTACTTTTAACACTCTTCCTTCCAGCATGCCGAGTAAACCAGTTGACTTCTCTATTCCATCGCAATGTTTGGCGACAGATGCAGCATCGAGACAATATATCCTGCCAAATTTCATATGTAGCATAGCAAGCGAAAAACAAATGCTTTACCGTTTCAGGTTGCAAGCCACACATAATACAAATTTCATCATTCACAACCCCCCACTTATATAATCGAGTTTTGACCGCAAGTCTTTTCTTCAAAGCCAACCATACAATGAAGCTGTAACGAGGCATGCTATTCTTACCTTAAAGCACTTTAGACCACTGTACTGCATTAGAATGTTCAGAAAGAGCATGATAAGCACTCTTAATACTGAAAATACCTGATGGGGCTGTCGTCCATTCAACCTTGTCATTTTTTGTTCCACTAATTTGGAACCGTTGCACCAAAGCCCAGGCAGCCTCTATTTCAGCATGAATTAGATCTGGCAACCTCTAATATCCTCTCCTCCAGAACTCATTAACCTTGGCATGCCTCGGCACATCCATGTCAGGAATGTGAATTGATGGGAAAATATCGATAAGAGCCTTACCATCTACCCACGGGTTGAACGAAAAAGAACAATCCCCTATTCCTAGATGGTAGGAGAAGAAACTCTTAACAACACTGCGAATTCTCCACAAACCTGTAAAGGACCAACTGCCATCAATTGGTTTTGTTATCCCCCCAAAACTTATCCTTTTCAACTTTGTTTGAGTCACCCAAGTAGCCCATAAGGAGTTTTTCAGAGCTACTAGCTCCCAAATACGTTTACTCATGGCAACTTGGTTCTAGAGTTTAATATTCTTTATACCTAATCCACCCACTGTTTTAGGTTTACAAATTTCATACCAAGCAACTAAACCTCCTTTTGAGCTACAGTCTTTGCCTTGCCAAAGGAATCTCCGACACCGATTATCAATTTCCTCTATGACCAAGCTAGGAAGAAGGAAAATAGAACTCTAATAAACCTCTATGCTTCTTAGAATATAAGTTATAAGCTGCAGGTGACTAGTATATGACAAACATTTAGATGTCCAGGAATTAATTCTAGCTGTTATTCTCTCTATAAACTCCCAACAATGTTATTTTCGCAGTTGCAAAGAGATCAATGGGACTCCAAGGTATTTAACAGGAAGCACCCCTTTTTGAAAATGCATTATGTTTAAGGCCAACGCCTTTTGTGCCTCACTAACTCCACTGAAAAAGATGGAACTTTTAGCCTCATTAACAAACAACCTAGAGGTGGCAGCAAAATGATGTAAGATTCTTGCAATACTTTCTAGAGAAGGCAAATCAAAACCGCGAAAGACAAACAAGTCATCAGCAAATGCTAAGTGGTTAAGCCTCATACCTTTGCATCCATGGTGATATTTGAAATTGTGAAGGATCATGGCATCAAAACAGTAGGACATGTATTCCATATCTAGCACAAAAAGCAAAGGTGACATTGGGTCACCTTAGCGTAGACCTTTTTCACCATAGAAATATCCTTCAATGCTTCCATTGATCATAAGAGAGAAAAAAGGAGTTCTAACACAAGCCATCACCCACCGAATAAATTTGCTTGGGAAATGCAACCCTAGTAAAATTTCCTCCATAAAATCCCAACTCAAATAGTCATAAGCCTTTTTTATATCCACTTTCAACGCACAAGTTGGGATATTTGCACTCCTGTGGTAATTACGTACCAATTCATGTGCTAGAAGTGCATTGTCAAAGATGCTTCGGCCCAACACAAAACCTGATTGATTCAAGTGAATGAGCTTTGGAAGGACTTTACTTAGCCTGGTAGAAATGACTTTTATAATCACCTTGTAAAGCACTGTGCAACATGCAATTGGTCTATAGTCTCCAAGCCTTTGCGGATCTTCCACTTTAGGAACAATTGTCAAGATAGTAGAATTTAATTGCTTCAACAATTTTCCAGTTTTAAAGAAGTCAAGGATAGTTGCAGTAATATCAACCCCTACAATATGCCAACACTTCTTGAAGAACTTACTATTAAAACCATCTATCCCAGGCGCTTTCCCATCATCTATATTCCATAGTGCTTGTTTGATTTCATCACTAGTAACATCTATGCACAATGAAAGTCCCTCATCTTCAGTTAATATCGGATGCAACTGTAACACATCAATGTCCCGGCGATTTCTGCTAGTCATAGAGGTACCCAATAAAGTTTTGTAAAAATCAATCATTGCTACTCGAATCCCTACTAGATCCGACACCATTGAATCCTCATCCAATTTAAGAGATATAATTTTGTTACCTGACCTTCGAGCCATAATGGTACAAACAATCTCGAAAAGCCTCACATGAATGCATATCCAAATCCTCTCCTCCCCTGCGATCTGCCTATCCGAATATAATATTGAAATCTCCTGATACAAGCCAAGGTTCATTAATAGAAGAAGCAAGTTGCTGGAGAGAAGACCATAAAGTAGCTCGTTCCTGCAGAGTATTTAACCTATATACCATTGACCACCAAAAATTATGATTTCCAAAATCCACCCTGCAATGTATCATTTGAGCAGTTTGATGAGTATCATAATCTTGCAAATATTCGGATTATATAGAACCCAAATACGCCTTATGTTCGCATTAGCATAATTATGTATCAAGCACCAGTCCCGAAGATTGATGCCTTTGAATACTCTCTGGAAATTACCCTCTCTAACCCTTGTTTCCAAAATTCCTATAGCACACAAGTTTTGTCTACCAACCAGAGTACAAATCTCTGATTGCTTTCAAGGATCATTCAATCCCCTTATATTCCACAATCCAATCATAAACCCCGATCTGGGGGATCCCCCAATACCTGACCCTTCACATAACTACTATTCAAAATAGCCAACATCGATGTAGAGGATCCCACCATATTTTGAACTTCTTCTTGATTAGCTCTTGCTTTCTTCTTATGCCCTTTAGGCCCTACCTCAACCCATCGGTTATCTACTGCATTAATCACTGGTGTGAAATCTCCCCCTACTACTTCCTTTGCCTGAGAATTATCTAAGGGAGAAATACCCTCTCACTCTTCAACTGTACTCGCATCTTTGGGTTCCTTAATATGAGAGACAATACTTTCCTTTGGCTTGCCTTTAATCTTCCAAACTTGTTTCTTCTTTTTAATACCATTTGGGCATTTATCATGAGAGTGACCAAAACCTTTACACACACCGCATAGAATTGGTCTCCATTCATATTCAACCCTTTGATTAAGCTGAACCCCTAATTCATTCTTTAGGACAAAAGAATCTGGGAACTCACCATGAACCTCAATTTCTACCAGTATTCGAGCGAAGCCAAGCTCTCACGTTTAACTGTGAAATTATCTATGGACAAGGGCAATCCCAGAAGACTTCCAATCCTACTTAAAATATCCTTAGTCCAAAGTTCCCAAGGTAGAAGTGGAAGTTTAACCCAAATTGGCACCTTCTGCACATCACATACCTCAATCTTCATGAATGGAGTCCAACACTTGAGTAACAATGGATGATTGCTGAAGGTGTATGAACCACAATTCAACACAACTAAATTTGCTTCCTCACTCAAAAAATTGAATAGAAAAACATTATCTTTGACAAAATGCACCGAAGATAATCCCAACAATTTCCACCGATTTAAAGCAAAAGATTCAATTTGATGAAACTGAGGCACCATTCCAAAAACACTTCCAACAAGAGTAAATTTCCATTTTGAAACTTCCTTTGATACTTTTGCAGTGGAAAAACGAACTACTTTAATTCCATTAGTCACAGAAGGAGGAACATACCGAACAGGGAAGCCATGTGCTTTCTCCCGATTTGAAGCAAATAAAGAATTCCAGTGTTTTTTCTCCCCCTTGCCTGTTGATGACTCTATATAGCAGTTGGAGGATGCTCCACCAGACCCACACTCAGCATTTACGGTGACAAAGGGCTGGCAGCAGACGGCTCCCGACTCGTCCCCATAGGTGTTTCCTTCTTCGAGTCGTCAAACACAATCGCCGCTTTATCCTTGCCCATTGCATTAGTCATTGGGGTTTGAACCACCTTTGTGGCCTCAATGTCAGATGAAACATACTTTTCACGACTCAGTTTCAGGTTCTAACGAGCTCTCTTCCCCCATCTCAGAGACCAGCGTTGTGGCGCTGAAAAGACAATTGACAAGCACCCAAAACCATAGATAAGCGACAACCACCGATAGTAGCCACGCTAAATCCACCACAATCACCTTTTTTTTGAATTAATCAGAACCTATTGATAGGTTTGATCGATTCAGAATGCAAGGGATTAAGGATTTTGGAGCGATTTCAGACTTCGGTGTACGTTAGCAAATAGTTGCTAAACGTGCGCCAAGAGCATTCTGAAACACGTGACCTTGTAGGAGATAGCGTAATCTAGTTTTGAGAAATTAATGTTAATAAAATGCAAACTCAAAAATAAATTTAAGAAATATGAGTCATTTTGAAAGAAAAATTATTGTAATAGAATGCACACTTTAAAATAAATTAAAAATCATAAGCACATTAAAATGTTATTAGATTTAGTTAAATGACATGTGGTTAAAAATATTTTCAAATGTTAATTATTTTAACAGACATAAAGATTAGTTTCATCAGGTAAATAATTTTTATTGGCTTGTTTTTTTTTTCAACTATTAAGCCTACCAATGCTGATATCGGTTTTTTTGGGTGACATTAGTTAAAAATTACGAGTAACTTGTAAGTATATATGCGCATGACTATATGCAAAGGCGGAGCTAAGATTTTAGACACGAAGGAGCTACATTTATACGAAATATTTTTTTAATGAATACATTAATACTATAGTAGCAAAAATAATAACATAAAGCGAGTAAAATATGAAAATGGCCTAATATATGTGAACCCTCTGAACTTGTATCGATCATGCAATTTACCCCCTGAACTTTATGAGTAGGC
This sequence comes from Flueggea neowawraea, assembly GCA_948243855.1. NCBI lineage: Eukaryota > Viridiplantae > Streptophyta > Magnoliopsida > Malpighiales > Phyllanthaceae > Flueggea > Flueggea neowawraea. The sequence goes on along the minus strand of CAODLS012260275.1, from coordinate 6,690 downwards.
ACAAATCTACTCAAACTTGTAAAAATCGCTGGTGTTACCCCTTAAACATTGAAAACGTAACCGTTTAACACTAGCCCAAAACAGGTGCCTTCCACACATGTGATGTGGATTTTTAATTGCCAAGGTGGAAAATAAAAGATGAGCCACATGTACCATTCAACCCTAATTATTAGCCGAACCGAAACCCACCCACCCAACCAAAACCAACCCTTCAGACCAACATCTTCCTGAATCCTCATCTCACAAACCCTAGCATACCCAATGTCGTTCCTCACTCCTCATCTCCGCCTCTTCCATCTCTCTTTCACTCACCCATTCATCTCCTTCTCTTTCGATTTCTCTCTATGTGAGATAGGATTTGTTGATTATTTGTTCTCTCGCTTCTGAGATGAATTGGATTCGATGCAGGAACATAGTTCTCATTCCACGACTATTTGTGAACTCTAGTGAGCCTTTTGGGGCTCTCAATGGCTCTCCCATGTTTGCTATTCTTGTAGTCGTGTTTGTTGAGAGGCTTAATAGTTTCAAGAGGGTAAATTGATATTCCGGTGTTTGTAGAAACTGAGGTGGTAGTTGTGTTTTTCGTTTGTTCCTTATTGGTGGATTTGAGTATGGGAAAGCAATTGGTGTCCAAGTGAAGCTTCACTAGCGTCTTTCCTCAGGTAAATCCAGTTTCTAGTTAATTGTTTAAAACGACATTGAAGCTTATAGTAGTAATTGTGAGAAAGTTGGAAATTTGGAATGGAATTCAACTTCGGGAAAATGATAGTAAATGGACAATAAGCTTGGAATGTGATTATTTTATGGATTGTATTTTTACCTTTCCTAGTTTGTTTTGCTGTAAAGAATTCAGGTTTGAAATTGATTATGTGATGTATTTCTTCTTCACTATTTCGGTTATGTGGTTTTGATTTTTGAAATTGATTGATTGGTTGTGGTGGTGGATTTGGAGTTGGTGCAGAGATGATTATTCAAAAGAGTTAATTTTGAAGAGAGAGATATGGAGAGGTGGTGGAGGAGAGAGATAGAGAGGGGGAGGTGGTGGTGGCCAGATGGAGAGGTTTGGCCAATTAGATTTGGTTTGGTTTGAATGTGGTTTTGGTTTGGCTTGAACAAGAGAGAGATGGGTTTGAGAGAAAAAAAAGAGTTAAATGTGTGATTTGGCATGGATGAAATGGTAGAAAAGTGGGCACCATGTCAGCAAAATCGAATATCTCACGCGCCTCAAAACGGGTTAACCGACTAGCCCTGCCATGTCAACGTCCAGTCATCACATTCGGTGTTAAATGATCACATTTTCAATGTTTGAGGATAACAATAGTGATTTTTGCAAGTTTGAGGGGATTTGTACTGAGTCACGAAGTTCAGGGGGTAAATTGCATGATCGATACATGTTCAAGGCGTTCACATGTATTAGGATTATGAAAATTCATCTAATAGTTCTAATCATACCGTAAACATAAATCCATCTGTAAGTATCTTTCCTAAATTATTAATAATCGTAAATAATAGGCCAATTCATTCAATATAACAACAATTCATCCATAATTATTAATAAATAAACACAAATTAACCATACAATTAAAACATTAAAAATCAAAGATAACGATTTTCTATTTATAAATTCCTAAACATCCAAATGATAAATCTAAATTAAATACCTAAATCTTTCATTGCCAATAACTAATCCACTCTTCTTCTTTCTTTTTTTTTTTCCTAAAACCATAAGCCATTCCAAAAAAAAAACGTACAAACTAAATTGTTCACCAATTACTATTAAGCTTGTTTGATATGCAAGTGTGAATGGTCTCATATTGGAGCGTTTGCAACAGGGTTTAGAACCAAGCCTGGACTTCGTTAGTTTAAGAGAGATTTAGTTTTATTGGACCAGAGAGTCTCGAGGCATGCTACTCCCCCTGGCTCCGCCTAAGTCTATATGAATTATGTTTATTACATTTAAAACCTTGAACTCATTCGCCCAATTCAAGATATCCTATAATGTATACATGAATTTTTTTTATTACATCCAAAACCGTGAATTATGTTTATTCGATTTTATAAGTTATTACATTTAAAACCATGAACTCATTCACACAAGCAATTTCCAATAGAATATCAGATAATATTGTCGCTAGGATGGATTTTATAACCTATTAGTATAGTAATCCAAAGCGAAATTCATATATTAAAAAAATTAAATATAAAAAAAATATTTGTTGAGATAGAAAAGAATAGTAACAAATATATTAATATTTTATGAGATTTTTTTTAATGAATGATATGCAACTTGATTGAAATATTTGTCAAGTCATAATTGTTTAAAATTCAGCGGGTGTGAAAGCTGCTATGGTCAAAGAAAGAGGCTAACAATGTACTTGTAACAAGAAGTATACGTATGCCAAAATGTTGCTTTCATTTGGTAAAAAATAAAATAAATGAGGAGAATATTTGTTTGTTGGTAATGTTGTCACAAAACTAGTCCAAAGATCAGGTGACTAAGGTCAGCAATCACCGTCGACAGCTCTTAACAATATTACATGGCCTTGAAATATATTTCCGTGTAAAGCCGAAATAGAAACACACGTACGTGATCGGTTTTCTTTTTTGTTAGACCTTTTTTGCCCTTTGTGGTTAATGTATTAAACATTCAACAGTAAGTGATAAAATGTAGTTTAAAAACTATCATTTTCTTATATTACAACCTTTTTCTTTGAGATCACCAACTCTCTCTTTTTCTCTCTCACAAAGAGAGAGAGAGAGAGAGACAGTTTTTAAACATAAATATGTTTCATATGTATAAAATTTAAACATGTAAAAGTTTCAAGAAATAATATTAAGTAATAAACTTTAATTTTTTCAGCATAAATGTTGGAAGAATGAGTCTGTCGAAGAAGCATCGTGAATCAAACTTAGTTTAGTCAGGATATGAGTACCCGATCATTGAGTCTAATTCAATCAAAAGTATGAGTCCTAATTAAATTAGTAGTTGGACTCCTTATCTTTGTCAGAAGTTCAACACCTATCTCTATAAACAGGGAGATTAGTGAACCTTTAAGGGGTGGAACAACAGAGACTACATAAAACACACTATCCTTCAACAAAGAGAGAGTGCATAAAGTTGGACTCTTTGTCACTTTGTTAATTTAATTAATGCATATATAGGATATGCACCAAGAGTAGACAATAATTTTTTATTTTTTTGGTACAAAGTTCGTCTTCTTATTGGAGCTTTTATTTTGTCTTTCATCATTACAAGCTTGTTAAGTTTGTAATGGCTCATCTAGTTTAGTTTTTCACCATGGAATTTTAGCTGAATGCTTAAAGAGCATGATTGTTTTGTACATTTCTTTGTTAATAGTTACAGTTTTTTGACATATAGATGTTGAACGGAACAAAATTACTGTCACTGCGTAATGTTGACAACCACCAAAAAGGTATAGATGCAGCGGCATTAATGATAAAGTGACAATAGAATCAAACATTGTGCTCATTCTTATTGAGTTTTAAACGTTGTGATTAAAGTGATGAAAATGTCGAATAAAACGTTGCGGTAAATTATTATGCAAATTAGGACCAACTATCAGGTTAATTATCGTAATGGCAATATTAAGATATACACCAAATAAACGAAGGCTATTTTCCCAAAAAAAAAAAGTAAACAAAGACAATTTGATTAAAAATGAATTTTTAATGAGCATGCACTTATATGATTGTATGATTTAAGATGTGACGTCAAGTTTTCAGAATTCAGAATTTATTTAGCTAAAGAGGATCATCCACTAGTGGGAAAAACTCCACCAATCTTTTCTACTTAGTTTTGCAATAATGCATAAAATTTTTCAAACATTGTAGGAGGAATATCATGCTACTACGTTTTGTATCATACTTGACAATTACCTAAACTCCACTTATAACATAATTATCGAGTTAGAGTCCAACAAAATAATTTGACTCTCTCCTCTTTTCTTAGTCAACATAGTTGAGAAATTTATTCTATATTGAAAAAATTTACCTAAAAATTCTTTCCAATTGAAATGAAAGTGACAAGTGTTATACTATAACAATTATTGTATGAACCCTCAATTTCAGAGCAATGGCTTTTGAGGCAGCTCTTGCCTTTTTAGTTTTTTTGGGTTTGAATGCCTCAAATCTTGGGGTTGGTAACCAGGACAAAATATCGGATTTTTCGTACAAGCGGCGTAAGCATCCATATTACATACTACGACAAATTTATTTTAAGATACAATTTCAAAACTGACACCAAAGTGGTCTCCGAATGAAAATTAAGAACAGCCAACCTCTGAATAATTCAAAATTGCCATCATTTATCCATATATTTTTATAATAATTAGGCTATTTTTCTAGTTAATTAGTCAAATGCTAAGAATTCATCACAAATAATTATTATATATACAAAATGAAAATGTAACAGCCATTACGAGAACCTTTTTCAATATTTGTATAAGATAAGAAACAGTTTGAAATAAAATTTTGTTTGGTAGTTGAATTAAGATTCCACAGAAGTGGAATATGTATTTCTCTTGTACTTGGGTGAAATTTAATTCATTAATGCAACCAAAGAATCAGATTTTATCTTCAACGCAAGCTTCGGATTACATACATGTGGAGGCCTTGCGAACTTGGGAAATTTGTTCGCTTCTTGGCCTTTTCAAAGAAAATGGAAAATCACATATTGAACGAAAAATTTCAAAAACATTTTAGGGGGTTCATTGAATTTATAATTTGCAGCAAGATGCTGGAACAAGGTGTTACTCATTTTGAAGATTCGATGGAATTGGTTACTCATGGTACATTTCAGCTTTACTCGGAAGGATTGGAGATTATTTCTGGATTTTTTTTTGTTATTACTGAATAGGAGTTCAATTTTGCTTCACGTACAGTTCTTCACAATTTTGTTATCTTAGGTATTTAAAATTTTCAGCAGTTTTTCGGGTTGTTTAGTTGTAGATATTGCTGGGGAATTCTACTCATTAGGGACCAATTGTAATCGGCTTACAAGGTATTTCCTACCTATTTTTTGGTGGTTTCGACGAATGAATTTCCTACTTACCAAAGAAAAACAACTCCAAGACTGTTACTCATATACGTATTGATGTGGGACTTGAATTAAACCCACGGGTCGACCCATTATCAAAGGGCTCGCCTTGAATTCTTGTCAAAGCCATCCGCATAACATTTTTCCCGACGCAATTGACAGAATTCTGGAAGGACTTAAAAAGCTTTCTGGATTGTAACTCGGACAAAGCGTTTCCTCATCCCAGGGATCAACCACGTATCACAAATGGGTAAGCCTTTTCAGAAAATAATGCAATTAGTAAGCTGTAAAAAACATTTTTTTTTTCAGCAATTAGCTCATGTGGTAATATTTTTCTAAACATAATATAAGATAAGAAGAGACATACTCTCCTTTTTCACTTTCAATTCAGCCGCCAAGCACACTTTCATTGACCTTTCTAGGCCACGTAAAAATATATATTTATATGTATTTACGTCACGAAAAAGTATCAAAACCAAAGCAGAAGTCTTCCTCAATATAATTAAATGCATGCATACCCAAAAAAGAAAAAAATCCAATACTTTACTTATGGTCTTGTTTGCGATTGCTACTTTATTTCAACAAGAATAAATAATTTAATTAGTTTTGAAACTTTTGCCAATATGTAAAATGTATGGAGATGTAAAGATAGCTGATATATTTATATATATATATATATATTGTCAGTAGAAAAGAGAGTTGTGAATTATCAATGGTGGTTATATTCCTACTGCATATGATCATGCAGACAATTACTCTCTACTGCAGAATGTTCACTTACTTGGCGATAATCAAAGAGCACGTCACCACGACACCACTGATATCTATTGAATTCAAAGAAACATAAAACTAACTCTTGACTATGTGTGTGTATATATATATATATATATATGTGTTGTGTGTGCGCGTGCGCACGTGTATGTGTTAAACTAAATTATGAAATATATATATATATATATATATTTGAAATAGTATTTAATATTTGAGTCACATCAATAAAAGTTTAAATTTACACTAATTGACCGTGTCTATAAAAGTCTAAGCATATTCGCATAAGATGATCTAATATTATATTGAACTTGTGAAACAAATTGAAACTTCTAATTGCTCTTAGTTCAATTACATGATCAACATGATTTTATTGAACTAACATAAATTTGATTATATTATTTTTAGAGTTGTTTCCAAAATTGAATTAGCAAATCTCGTCTACAAATTTATTTGAGTGTTTATTGAACCGAGTTCGAAAATCTCGCGAACAAGCTTGTAAGCTCGCGAGCCTTGTGTGACGAGCCGAGCTTGAGCAATATTATGAGCTAGAGTTCAAGCTCAAACTCGATAAATTTTAGACGAACCGAGTTTAAACACTCCAAATCTCAGTTCGATTCGGCTCGAATCTAGCCCTAATTCCATGTATTCATGCAAGTTCAAGGATTAATATTATATCATATATTGAGATTAACGAATCAAATTGCTTATGTACTTACACAGGTTTTTTTGTCGGACTCTAATAGATGGGACACGATTCTCCCAGATTTCATTATTTTAGCTTTGAAAAAAAATGTTACCGGTCAATGATTTTTGTAATTGTTCATTAAAATAAAATAAAAATGTCTTTTCTGAGACAGTATTGG
>CAODLS012260243.1:0-17574 GCA_948243855.1 Flueggea neowawraea | reverse complement strand
AAAATAAGATCAACATCGATTTTCGATTATTTTGCTCTCAATAACCTTCCTAAACATATCAGAATCATACCAGAAACAAATCTACTTTCCATTAACAGAAGCTTTCAACCGTATAGCAGAACTATTCTCTCCATCAACCGTATGGAAAAATCAACAAAGTCTCATTCAGATCACAGAACAAATCGCAAGCAAAAACTATCATTAACATTGTGAACAAATATCCAAAACGAGTTTCATTCCAATCGCAGAAGCGGATCACAAAAGCAAAGATATTACACATCCTCGCACATTAGTTTACTACACAACTTATGTACATGTTTTAAACGCAAAAATTAACTCGACAGAGATATTATTGATTGAGATCGATAAAACTAAATTAAAAAAAAACAACAACATTTGTTTAACATATTAAAATTTTATCTAATTTTGTTTATAAATTATTTATTGAATTCTCTTATTGTTATGATTGCTTAATTATATTTAACTTTTACATGTTTAAGAATGTTTGTCATACTTGTTTAAAATATAAAGGCTTTATCATTATGATTTTTGTTTATAACATATTTACAATTGTTCAAAATGATTGACAGAACATATAACATTGTTCAAAGAGTTGTTTATAAGTTGTTTAGAATTTTGTTTGAAGTTTATTTATAACTATTTATAACTTGTTTATAAGTGTTTATAACTTGTTTATGATTGTTTATAACTTATTTATAAGTGTTTATAATTTGTTTGTGTTCAACAGCAATGGATAACATACAAATACTTTTTCATTATAACGATGAATGGGATGAGAGCTTCAATTATTCAAAATTCAGCATCAAAGGATTAATACTTAGCAACAATTGGAGTTACGAATCACTAACTAAAAACTTGTCCAGTTTGCTCAAAGTTGATAGAACAACAACTGCAATCAATATCAAGTACCAACTGAAACATGGGCAGAAGTGTACAGCATACATCAAGGCCAATATACATATCTTGTTGATCCGAATAATAAGACATGCTCATGCAATAGGTTGTTATTATGTCGTTGAATTATTATACAGTTGTTATACATGTTTCTTAAATTAAAGTTGATTTTCTATCCATTTACAGTAGGTTTCAAATGGATGAAATGCCTTGCAAGTTTGCAATAGCAGTTATCAGAAAACTACATCTAAACAGCTGTGACTACTGTTCAAAGTACCATTCAAAGGCAAATTTGTTAGATACATACAGAACAACTATCAATCCAATACCATATGAAAACACATGGGATATACCAAATGAAGTCAATGAAATAACAAATTCAAAACCTAATGTAAAAGTACAACTAAGAAGGCCAAAAAAAAAGAAAAATTACAAAAGGTGATGAGGGCACCAAGAAGAACAAATGTGGAAGATGTAGAGAACTAGGCCACAAAGAACATGTGAAAATGTTCCCATTTAAACACACTTTTCTTTTACACAATGTCAAAAACTTACACAAAATAAACTCTTCACACTTGACATATTACTACTTTTATTTTTGTATAAAACATCCTTCAACTCTTCTTTCAAAAAAATCGTTAAGAATGATGTTTCAAAGAGTTGTTGAAAGTTGTTTGGAATTTTGACTGAAATTTGTTTATATGTGTTTATAACTTGTTTATATTTGTTTGAAAGTTGTTTAAAATTGTTTATAAGTTGTTTACAGTTGCTTGAAAGCTGTTAAAATTGTTTATAATTTTTTTATTGAAAGTTGTTTAGAATTGTTTATAACTTGTTTATATGTATTTATATTTATTTATAATTTGTTTATAACTTGTTTATAATTTTTTTTGTAACTTGTTTACGTTGAACAACAATGAATAACATACAAATACTTGTTCAAAGAATTGTTTATAAGTTGTTTCAAAGTTGTTTAAGATTTTATTTAGAAGTTGTTTATAAGTGTTTATAACTTGTTTATATGTTGCTTATATATGTTTAAATTTAATATATATGTTGTTAATGTCATCATTTCTTGTCTATATAAACAAAAAACTGTAAAACATATACCAACAATGAACTGATATAATCAATATCATTCACAAAATTTAGAATTCATGTACCATACAATATTCACAAAACTCTAAATCATATACCATACAATATTCAGTTGAACATATACACACAATCAAATCCCTAATCTACCCATCTAGGTGGTGACTCCTCCCCACTACTAACATCTTCAGATTACTTCTTCAATCCATGCGACCACAATAAAGCTACCAAAATTAATCTGTGTGATTTCACATCAAAGTTCTAGACTGGAATTTTTCTCTTCTATTATAGAATACACTGCAAATGATGCAACAAACAAGTCGTAGTCACTGAACAAAGAGACACATAAACAAAAATGCTTAACCAAAAAGACAAGAGAACAAGATTAAAAAAATAGTTAAGAATTGTGCACATTTACTTGTTTTCTTGAGTTGGTAGAGGAGAGAAAAACTTGATTTCAATGGGGTATGTTTCATCGATGTTCTGATAAGCATTTGATAGGATATAAACAAGCTATAAATAACATATAAACAAATATAAACATATCTAAACAATATATTGACAACATATAATCGATATAAACAAGCCATAAACAACATAAAAACAAATATAAACATATTTAAATAATATATCAACAACATATAAATAACTTATAAACAACAAATAAACACATATAAACCCATATAAATAATATATCAATAATATATATACAACATATAAACACAAAGTATATATAAACAACTTATAAATAGTATCTAAGCACATATAAACACATGTAAACAATATATTAACAACATATATACAACATATAAACACATATATACAATAGATCAACAACATATAAACACATATAAATAATATATCAACAACAAATATACAACATATAAACACATATAAACAATATACAAACAATATATACACAACAATTGCACAACAAAAACACAGCGTATAAACAGATGGATTAAACAAAAATATATACAATATAGCACAAAAAGAACTTACAGTAATAGAATCATGACCAAATAGCTCACATATGAAATCATCAAATGACCTCCTCTCCTAACAAAACCATCATAAAATCCATGGACAATCATAACCAGATTTAAGAGCGAAATGACCATCAATATATGAACAGTGCTAAAAAAACCACACTTGGAAAGGCGATACAAAATGCTTCATGGAATAATAGAACCATTTTTTCCTAATACTAACATCATCCTTCCATGATCTTAGTATTCCACGGAGCTCACGAACAATCTCCAAGAATATTTCCCTCTTCCAATGGTATCTCCCTGACTCCACAAATGCAAAATTACTATCACAAACATTCTTGCTTGTGGGACCAGATGAAGAATAACACTCTACAAAATACAAAACAACAAGCATCACAACATCCTAATCAAACGAAAAATTCCCACAAATGAAAACCTATTCAAGCATGCCACGACCCAAAATTGGGTCATGGCCGGCATACGAGATAAACCGTCTAAGAAAGTCCGACCCATCTCGCACAAGCCTCGGAGATCGGATATTCTAACCAGATTATTCAATTAGTAAAAATATTTATTCAATTATTACAGATAAATAATACAAACAATTTATAATTTAAAATGTATATATATATAACAAAAGGAAAGCGTAATATTATAAAATCAAAATACAAAACGTAAATCCCATAACCCAATAGGAATCAGTATGTAGCTCTACTACAAAATATATAAAGTCCGACAAAAGGGCATTCACTATCAAAAGAATGTCTCACTGAGCACCAAGAGTTGAATAGGTACTGAACGCCAAAAGTGTACCTGAAATGTTAGAAAGTGGGGGTGAGATAAATCTCAGTGAGGGACGACGCATAAACTGTTTTGAAGATAGTTCAAAAATACCGCAAACGTATAGATATAATATAATATACAAACTACTAATAATAATATTCTTGAAAATATTTTCAAAACATTACAGACAAAACAAACAACATACAGTCAGACAATATTGTTATCCAAAATATATATATATATATATATATATATAGCAGTATCCAGTAATGAGACTATGATCAGACCTCAAATCACAAGTGGACCATCGCCATTAAAAATAAATCAGCATACATGTGTTAGCAAGACACATGGTTACCAACTATCCTGGTAACTGGACCTTCACCATGGTATACTATAGGCTACGCTTATCCTCATAGCATATGTGTCCCGAATCAAAAAATATTTAAACTAATATTTTATAGCAGACACACATACAAAGTAGAATTATTTTACAAAAATATATATTTAATATTTATTTAAATATATACCAGAGTTCGAAAATAAATTGTTGAATAATATTTATCACAGAAATCATATTATTATTTTACCAAATAATTATTAGTCAAATTACAGATAAATGTTCAGACACCGCAAAAACGATAATATTAAAAAGACGTTGTCTATATGTTTAAACCACACGTCACTCACCTGAAGTTCAAAGATAGACCAATCACACACCACTAGAAGGGGGTTGGTCTCGATGACAAAAATAGGGAGCTGAAACAAATATAAATCAGACAAGGTGAAAATATGGCATTAGTATTGTGGTGATACCGAATGTATAAAATGCAAATATAAATGCAAATGAAATTATTCGTTCGACGTCGAAAAACTATTTCGATTGAAGATCTATCGCTCTTGTCTAGAAAATCAAAATCTACGTAAAATTATAGTTCAGTCCCTCAACTTTTATAAAATTACATTTAGTCCCTACGACCTCAAAAAATTATGAATTAGTCTTCAAACTTTTCAGAATTTATTAATTATTCCTCTAAGTATTTTAAAATTATAAATCTAACTTCAATTTCTTAAAATTACAAAATCAGACATGTCTATTTTTAAAAATTTACATTCTGTCACAATATAAAATATCAAGTTCAGTCACTGAAAAATAAATTCAGAATCTCATAATTTCAGTTTTGGTCCTTTTATTCATCAACCACACCCAATGGTCCCTTTGACAAAGTAACCCATAAGTCCCCATTTTTCATCCAATCAAAACGTTTCCTTTGCTCTTCAATAACCCAGAATCAGTAACTCCTTCCAACTCATTTCCAGAATCATCAAAGCCATTCAAACCGTCCCACAAAATTTCGGATTCAACATAGTCATTTGAATCACTCAACCCCGAATCACCCTCTCCAACTTATTCTTGTTTGGCTAACTTAAATCCATCACTACTTCTCTAAAAAAAATCACAACAGAACCTTCAAACCATCCTCACAACACTCGGTCTCCAATCCCGTTTTCATCAAATAATCCAAACTTTCAAACCAAGCAGAATTTCCATTTATTCGGCCTCAGCTCATCATTACCCAACAAAAATGAAGTCAAAATTCATCAAGGAATGGTTTCAAATCCACGGTTAACCCATTTAAAATCCAAAATACCCAATTGAAATAAAACACGAAATAAAGGCAAACAATCACTTATATTATAGTTCTCACCTCGGTTTGATGGAAAGAGAGAGATGGAGTAGAGGAGGGACGAAAAATTGGAAGGAATCGGGTTTTGGTTTCCGAGAATTCTGGGTTTTTTTCTTCTGGGTTTGAAGAACAAAGAACGAAGAAACGAAGAAGAGTGATTGAAGGCTGACGTGTTTGGCTTAAAAAGAAAGGTGCAAAACGCACCGTTTGGTGCTGGAGTGAAGAAGCAAGACAGAACGCACTGTTTTGGTGCTGGAATCAGAGAGAAAAACGGTGTGTCGTTTCCTTTTCTTTTCTTCCTCCAAAACAGCAGCGTTTTACTTAATCCATTTATTCTCTCTTTTTTGTTCAAAACGACAACACTTCAATCAATACCATTTATTCCTTTCTTTCTTTCTTCAAAACGGAAAACTTCACTTATTTATTTATTTATTTTTCTTCCAATTAAAATAAATTTCATCAACATTAAAAAAATAATTTAACACTCTAAAATATTATTAATTATTTAATTAACACTTTAAAATTTAAAATTAATTCTTCAAAAATAAATAATTAGTTCAAAAATTCAACAAAAAATTATCGAAATAATTAGTTGGAAAAACAAGATACAAAGCAGCCCCTTGGTAACCCTTTTGCTTAAACCAAAAAACTTTGTCTTCAATGTTGAATTATTAATCTTAAAATTAATCCTAATCTCCTTTGAAGAAATGCTTAGACCTGTCACAAAGCCAAATTCATCCAACCCAAATCGAAGAGAACAACCTGCCACATCTACCCAAAACTCTTTCTCATTCGATTGTTTAACTCCCTTAACATCAAACTATGCACTAAATTTGATTGTAACTTAAGTGGCCTTAATTTCAGAAAATGACCAAAACAAGTTGTTGAAAACATATCCCACCACTTAAAACCCTCCTAATATTATCAAGAACAAAATCACTATCAAACCCGTCATATATAATTCTTGCTGAAAAATAATGCCCAGGCCTTATATAACATTCGCCTTCCTACATATTATAAACACATAATATCATTACATCAAAACTTAATCAATTAGAAAAATAGAACTAAATACACATTATAACACCTAAACAAATACATACCTTAACAATAGGGCCAGCAACAACCTTCTTCATTCCCTGGACACACACAAATACAATGTATCAGAAACAAATAAACAGATCATGTAAAAAATATCACAAAACTTTAAACACATATTAAAATAAAAAAAATCACTTGAACTTCAATCAAATAATACTGAAAACTTCCTAAACTAATGCTACACAATCAAACATGATGTTAACAATAATGAAAAACTCTAGTAATAAATTCACAAAAGTTGAACGTTTGTATTAACAAATAATTCAGAACGGGAGTTATATCTCAAAAAACACATAAATCTTGATAGATGGAAAATGTTGTGTGTGTGTGTCTATATATATATATGTTCAGCAAATCACAAATGTAAATAACAAACTAGCAAGATATAAACAAATATAAATAACAAACCAACACATAAAGACATTCAACATATACTTACAAAATATCCACAACAAAACGACATGCTCTTACACTTACAAACAACCAGCAATTAATAATAAAATATATAACATCAAACAACAAAATATTCAAATCCATAAAAAATAACAAGGTGTGCCTTTGCAACTCGATCTTTCCCACCGACCTTCTTTCTCCCCTTTTTTCACAAATAGTCTAATTTGTCTTGACTATAACAAATTCAAAAAAACAAGAAATATGTATATTAAGAAAACTACAAAATTAAAAATCAAATAAAAATGACATAAAAATATACCATAACTACAACACCGGGTGACTTCTTAGAACCATCACCACTCTTCATATTCCATAACTTTGAGGCCAACAACTCGTCATCATTGTCAACGGAAGTTTCACAAAAAACGCTTGGATTTAATAGCACTAACACCCAAACCACTAGACCCCGTCTTCACCATCTAAAGGATATAGGAAAACATAATGTAATTAAAAATGCTAACAGAGGAACCACATGACAAACACGAATCGAAACAAAAAGAACAACATGCAAACAAAGAACACATACCATAATAAACGATTATGGAACAAGGCTTGAATGGAACCATAAAAACTCGAAATCACAACACAGAACGAAGAAACCAGAGAAAAGAGAATATCACCCAAATATGAAGAGAAATTGTTTCAACTTCTACACCAATTCGAAAGCAAATACAAACTTGCGACCTAATTTTGGCAAAAAAGAACCAAATTTTAGCGGACAATTTTCTCACATTAATAAAAAAATAATATTTTATGTTAATAAATGTGAAAACGTTTAAAAAAATTAGTAACCGTAATTAAAAAGCCCGAAAAAACGACACCGTTTAAACCAATCATTGCAATATATATAAAACAACGTGTTTTCAAAAAACGGCACTGTGAAAAGAACAATTTTGAACCTGTGAATGCAAATAAGGAAATATGCACATATAATAAACATAATCCGGAGGTGGAGAATAAATATAAGAAACTTAAAATTCTACACGGCGTAGTTATCACGTGGAAAAAACTCAAGTTTTACTCGACTAAATTCGACATATAGTACTCTGTCTTTTAAAAAAATGTTGAATACTCCTATCTTCCAAAAAAAATAGGCTCGTTTACTTTTTACATGGATTAAAAAAATTAATTAGAGATATTAATTTGATATAATATTTTCGAAGTATCTTTATAATTATCTAATAGATAATCAATTACATAATTTACTATTTCATGTTCAATATAGTACGATATCACATAATTATTAGTCTTTGAAAAAAATAATTTGTCTATCATTATAGGACAAAGGGAATTTTTTTTTGTCATTTCCACTAGGGGTGAACAGAAACCGAACTGCACAGAATTTTCGACTGAACCAATGTTGGTATGATCAGTTCTATTTTTGGTTTCCAGCAAAATTGGGTGATTCGTTTTAATCGGTTTTCAATCAAATAAATCCTAAATAACCGAACCAATCAAAATTACATTATATATAATAATTTTACGCCTTATATCTCTTATTTGAACTTTTATGCACACTCTGAAATTTTTATTTTTAAGACCCACCTCTTAAAATAACTTATTATATTTCATCTCCACTTTCATAATTATCCAAAGCAAATTCTAATTTCTTCTATGGTATGAACTGTTATATTAAGATTTACTGTGTTTATGGAAAAATTGAATGTCTATGTATAATCTATTTTAATAGACAATTACAAATTGTTGTAATTCTACATTTTATGACTTGGGAGGACATTTTTATAGTTAATAATGAGTTGAAACAACTTTGAATTAAGTTCACTAGTAGCTATAAAATTGTACAGAATTATTGATTCATTTTAAACATGTCAAAACTAAATAAACATGTAAAAGTCGAATTTTTGACCGAATTAGACCAAATGCTCTCTCCTAATTTCCACAAACTACTACTAAAAACTGTCCTTGACACATTAGTATCTTTCTTTTTCTTTTTTTAGTCCCAATTCTCCATCTTATCTAGTAAGTTTTACACGGGCAAAACACGGTTGAGACACGAGTTTCTGTCTGAGTCTCTCAAAATATTTGACCGACCCAAAAAAAACTCATTGACGCACACTTTTTACGCTAGACCAAACATGCATTGCAAATTGCAATTAATTTGGGATGCAAAACTCCTCAAATGTATAAATTTAACAATTTTATTCATTAACTATAAAATAAATCCATTCATCCAAAACAAAAAAGAAATGTCAAGTAACAATCCGTTCAATTAGTAAATGATACTCTCCTCGACTTATCTACTTTTTTGAGCCACTTTAATCATTTGGAATTACAAGATTTTAGTTGGATTTTTTGGGTGCAGAGATTATGGAAGTTTAGGCTCTTAGGTTTAGGTTTTGTAGAAATGAAGAGATTTGTATACTTGGTTATTGAAAGGGGAAATTAGTAAGTTCAACAAGTAGGAAATAAGATGAAAATTAACTTAGAACCTTGAAATAATGACATGAGGAGTTTAGTTTTAGAATGAGGATAAATTGGTGGTTTTTGTTTTAAAAAGAAATTGTTGCTAGTAATGGTAAAAATTGTTCATAGATAACGTAATTATAATGTTTATTATAAGTTTTGACTATATAGATTTTGAATGTGAGAGTCGGTTTGAGTTAGTAATTTATTTGCTAAGAGCATCATCAATGTTCTCTACAAATCTAAAATATTCTTTATTATAGAGAGTTATTCTTAAAAATTGAACTCTAATGCACTCTTTATTTTACTCTTTCTCTAAATATAAAATAAAGAGTGTACTTAACTAGTTATATTTAGATATTCAAATTGACTCTTTCTTTGTTTGTCATTAATGAAATTTATAGTTCTCATATATTTTATTTTTATTTCTCCGTTTTGTTTTGTTTATTTATCATACTCTCCCCAATAGTCTTTTTCTTTGAATTGTTTATGCATTTATATTTAGTTAGAGTTAACAAAATAAAGAGTAAAGTTAAAGAGTACTATTGCAAAAAAAAAAATATTTTGAACTTATAAAATTAAAATTACTATTTATTTTTATTAAAAGTATTTTAAAAAATAAAGAGTAGCACTAGTGAAGGAATCTAGCTACCGGTTTCACAGATAAAATAGTATAAATTAGTAGGTTCGAGTTACCTACCTCGATTCCAGCTGTAATAGCCAGTTCAAAAAAATGGACAGCAGCCAAAACGACGTCGTTTTGGCTGCTACCCACTAAAACACAACCACCCCTTTTTATTTTCTTACTCGATCCCTCTCTTCACTCTTTCACTTCCTCACTCTCTCCTTCACAAATCAACCCCTATCTCACTCTTTTTGCCTCCCACCCTTTCTTCATCATTCACTGAGGTAAGAATCAAGTTCTATTCCCTCTCTTTCTTTTATTTTGGTTAGAACTTGGAAGAACGAAATGGGTATTGTTGGAGCTAGGGTTTCAAATTTGAGCAAGAAAATGGTGAATGTAGGTTGGATTTGAATGGGTTTTTGTTAGACCTAGGTGGGAAGGACTTAGAAATGCATGAATATATGTTAATTTTGAGGATTTGATGTTGTTTTGGATGGGGACTAAGGTAAGTACGGGTTTTGAAGAAAATTGATGATTTTTGTGTTGTTTGATGCTAATAAATGATTGATTCATGTTCTAAGAGTGTTAGGAAGTGTATGGTATGCTCGAACATGGTTGGATCGATAGGATCGATAGTAGGGACCATTTGTGTAGTTTTTCATTTAGAGGACCAATTTTGTAATTTTGCATTTAGGGGCTAGAATGTAATTTTACACATATTTGAGGATTGATTTGAATATTTTGGAGATTTTGAGGATTAATTAATGATATTTGGAGTGTTAGGAATTCATTATTTAATTTGGAAAGTTTGAGGACTACAACATAATTTTACAGAGGTCGGAGACCAAACTGTAATTTTGCGAGATGTTTGATTTTCGAGATAGGCTTCTCAGGTTCAATGTCTGAATTTGCATTGCATGCATTTTGGCACCGCCACAGTACCAACATTATGTCTCTGATTCTGCTTCTATTTTGATAATTGTTTAGCTTTATGTTTTGGTCAGCGAAGTCAGCCAACCACCTGTTAGTGGAGCATGTCTGGTAGCTTGGATATCCAGGTGAGTGGAATGATAGCTTCAGACACATAGACTGTATCTTCCTAACTTATATGTTTTTACTATGTCTGGATTCTGGCATGTAATCTGAAATAATTCTAAGGATTGGTAAATCTAAAATTTGTTTATGTGAGGACTTGTTTGTGTAAGTTCCGTTTTCTGAAAACTTCAGAGTTTCTTCTAAAATAAAAATATATTTATATGTATATTTTCTGAAAATTATTTCTGCTCTGCACGTCTGTCTGTTTTATTATTTATTATATTTTTGAAAAACGTATATGCTTTTTGTAATAAATTATTCTGTTTTGAAATAAGATTTATAAATAAACTTTCTTAATATTTTTTTCCTGTAAAACATTACTCTGTATTTGAAGACAATAAATATAAGTAGTCACTTTATGTTTTATGGTATATGAAAATTCATATATTTTCTGTAAATCAAATTTTGACTTATATGATTGTCTGCTCAAATTATTATTTTGATATTATACATTTGGGATAAAGGATACCTAGCTACGAGGTAGCGTAGCATCTGGTATACCACTGCTCTGTGAATGCCCGAGTTACTAGGTTATTTTGGTGACCGTGTGTCTGATCAAATAGACGTACTCTGTATGATTCTGGTTGGTGGCATAGCCACACTTCTGTTATCCGTCTGATTTTGTCTAGTCCCTATCCTACCGTCTACTATAAATATATATACTTTTGGTTTAAATGTTTGAATGATTTTATATTTTCTGCTTCGTCTGGAAATGTTTTTGAAATATAGTATTATGTATTTGTTGTCTGTCATATATATACGTGTTTATATATATATATATATATATTTAATATTTCAATTATTACTCTCCTGCAAATATTTTGAAAATAAATTTTATCCTTTGTAAGTGTTTTGTGAAAAATAAATATTGTTTTCGGTAATATTTCTGAAAAGAAAATATTATATTTGTTTCATAATTTGAAAACTAACTAAGTTTATTCAATTTATTTATTATTTAATATGTGCCACTGTTTGTTGTTTGTTATCTGTGCGAACGTTTTTTAAATGAATTTCTGAACTACTATGTATCTGTATACGAGTGCATACTAATAGTATCTGACTATATACATGCATGTGGTATTTTCTGAAAAAAATTTCAAAACAGTTTTTTTGATGCCCTAAGCTGCTCTGGAGTGTCATTTTCTTACTTGAGATTCTTACCCCTTTCTTTTTGTTCTTGTCTATTTTCCTCTCAGGTTCTGTTTTGGTATTCAGCAACTGTTCGACATTTTGCTCCTAGTGAGGCGTCCTACCTGATAGTAAGTGCCCTTTTGTTTGGGGCCAGTTTATATGTTCTGTTTGGATTTTCTTATTTATTAAATTGTTAAAATGGATTTAAACTAGTTATCTAATAAATTTGGGTGGTAAGTTCTGTTCTCCGAGGCTTGTGCGAGATGGGTCGAGCTTCCATAGACGTTTCATCTCCTACACCGGTCAGGGTCCAAAAATGGGTCGTGACACCAGCGGAGGCGCAATCCAACCAGTAGCGGAAGACATCAATGGTAGGATCGGTTCTATGTTGGTCTCGCGAGCAAACCTCGATCGAGTTGGTGACGGGGTGCTCGTCTGTTTCGCAACCTAAATGTCACGCGGATCGAAACAGTCGACAAACAAACGACGAGTGGAGATAGGAGAGATGGAGCATGGATAAAGAAAGACTCTTTCTTTTCCTTCCCTCCCTATCTCACGTTTTGGTGGGATTCAAAATTGAAAGAATGAAAAACTCATTCTTTCTTCACTTATTTATAATTGATAAATAGGCCTAATGGGCTTGGCCTAATAGGCTTGGCCCATGGTGCTTATGGGTCCATCTCAATTGGGCTTGCCAAATGGACTCGGTCCACAGTCTCAGTTCACACCTTGACCCACCGAGTCTGGTTCACCCGTCATGGGCGGACCGCTTTTTCCAACAACTAGAGATGCTCTAAATCATCACGTTAGGCTAAAGCATCGCATGCAATGCAAATATTATTAAGGAAAATTCCACCGCGGTCGCTGAAGTTTGACCATATCTCTCGTGTGGTCCTTGAGGTTTGAAAATTAGTCATTTCGATCCCTACACATTAACACCGTTAATTAAACCTAACAGAAAGTGTGAAAAGACGGATTTACCCTAAAAAAAATGTCTACAACATTCAAAGCCAAAATCTACCCCATTCGAAACAGCATAGTTTTAGCCTTTTTTTTTAACTTAAGTTATTGTTTTTTTTTAAATAAAGAAAATGACAAAACAAATCATTGCCTCTTTGTTCTCTCTCTCTCTCTTTGAACAACAACGAAGAAGAAGATTTTGATGGAGAGGAATGTAGATTAGAAGAGCGAGAGACGGAGAGAGAAAAGAAGGAAGTAGAAGACGGAGGGGTGAGAGGAGACAACGTCGAAGGTGGAGATCGGCGAAGCTGTTCTGCTCTTACAGTTTGAGATCTACAGAGGGAGGAAGGAGGAGAGAGAGGTGTGATCGATTGGCCGTCAAGGTGGAGGCGGCACACTGAGGAGGTGGAGGAACGTATGAGAGAGAGAGAGAGAGAGAGAACGAGCTCTCACTCTCTCTTCTCTCACTTCTCTAAATCTTCGATTCTGCAGGGTTTTTACATTTTCTTTTCTTCTTCTTATTGCTTCTCTTGTGAGATTGGTTTTTTCAATTGGAACATGGTGCAATCGTTTGAAATCTGGTGTTGTAATAAGAATTTGGGTTTTGATGTAATTGAAATATGGGTTTGCCATGAAAGCTTCCTCTCGTCGGCTGAGTTCGTAGAACACACAGGCTCAAGCATAGAACTCGAAAGGAAACTCTGTGGGAAAGCAGGGATTGGGTTTCAACTCAGTGGTGTTTGACTCAGGAGTTTGCTTAAAGCTACTATCTTTGTCCATAAAGATGACTTCTTCCTCAGTAAGAAACTCAGTGGGAAGCCAAGACTCGATGTCTTCCTCAAAAACCATGTGATGAGCTCTACGCAGTTGTTGATGTGTTATAACTAACAACAGAAAAAAAGCAAGGTTCTTGAAAAAAAAAGAGAGGGGAAAGATGGAAATGAAAATTGCTGGTGGAGGAAGATTTAGAATTTTGATTATTTTTTGCTACAACGATGTTAAATTCTATCGACTTTCTAATTTGAGACGAAATGTAAGATGGGTCTTTAGGTTTAGAATTAAATTTTGTTAGGGTTAGGATTCCAATTTTGTTTCTTTTTTGGTTTCAATTTTGAGTATAATTTGTTGGTGGAGAGTATGTTGGTTTTTTGTTGTTGCTGATGTTAGTTGTTTTGTTGCTGATGCAGTCTTGAAAATTTGTTGTCAACTGTCCATTAACAAGTTTTTGATATGGGCATATTGAAGCCCATTAACAAGTTATGAAGAAGGAAAATTTCATGCAGGCTGGTTTTGATGCTCTGTTTTGTATGAAAGAGAGATGAAAAGAGAAGAGAGAGGGGGGAAGGAGGAGAGAGAGAAGAATAAGTGAAGAGAAAAAGGGTAAAGTGGTCCTAATTTTTTTTACTGAGGGGGGTTGTGTGCCATGACAACAAATATGACATGGCATGTTAAATAAACAAACAGTGTTAATGTGTAGGGATCGAAACAACTAATTTTCAAACCTCAGTGACTGTACGAGAGATATGGTCAAACTTCATGGACCGCGATGGGTTTTTCCTTATTATTAATCTTGTGTTTATTTAAATTTTGCATTGCAAATATGTTTTGATGCACTTATTAAAAGAAAAAGAAAGAAGTGTTGATGCGCCACATATAATGTTATTTAAATTCGGCGTATCATATTGAGGCTAGTCGGCAATTTAGACTTGGCCACGGTTCATGAACCGGCAGTTCTGGTTCAAGGAACCCTTTGAACTAGAACCGAACCGCCCAGGGGTGGTTCTGAACGGTTCAATTTTGGTCCAGTTCAAGTTTGGGCATGTTTGATCAACAGATTAGGTCGGGTCGGTCAGCAGTTTTGATTTTGGTTTGGTTCGGTTCAAATAATTTTTTTATTTTTTTAAATAATGTTAAAACCGCTGGTTAAGGAAGATTGAACTGTTGGTTTTGGTTAAAATTGCTAGTTTAACAGGTTAAAATCGTTGATTTAAGATGTTAACCGTTGGTTTATAAGAGTTGAACATCCGATTAACCACCGGTTAAAACGTCAGTTCAAATCGCCGGTTAATCGAGGGTTCAAGGGTTTGGGAAAATCTTGAACCTAAATCGAACCAAGGTTGAGCCGTTCCGATTTGGGCCAATCCGGTTCAGGATTGGTCATGTCTAATCGGCATTAGTGATGCAATGATGAGGATTCACTAGTGATACCTTGTATACATTTGTTTTTTTATAAAGGAAGACATTTACAAATAGGGGTATAATCGACTAATTCTTGAAATGTTCAAACTCGGTTCGGTTAAAATTCTTCAAATTCAAGCTCATAATTATTACTATATACCTCTTCAACGAGAATTTTGACCGGCAAAAGAAGCTTGTAAACAAGCTTGAGCTTGTGATTTTAGAGAATAATAAAATTGAGTCGAGCTCAATAGTCAAGCTTGAGCTCTATCAAACAGGAGCTCAATTATAAGCTCAATTAAGCTTTTTAAGTCAAGCTCAATTAATTGCAAGCTCACTCAAGCTCTTTTCAAGCTTAGTTCCAGTCCTGGTGAAATTCCAAATCTTATAATGAGTCGAATTTAAATAAAATTTAAAGTTAAAAATAGAAGCGAGTTCGAACTTAAAGAATGTTGATCTAATTAAGCTTGAATATTCTAAAACTCGGCCTAATTCGACTTCGTTACACTCCTAACTATTATCTTCTTGCTTTTTGTCGAATGTCCCGCGGTGGGATATAATTTGGACAAAATCTCCTTCTCTTTTTGTTAAAACTATGGACACATTAGCTTCCAAAAGTAGAAGTTATTTCATCTATGGTATTTTACGTAAAGCAATTTGAGATATTTCGGATGATAAATGACATTGGAGAAGAGGTAATTTTCTACCTATAATCATTAATTCGAGGTTGGAAAAAAAATTAAAAAAGAAGAGTGAGGTTGTTATTGACAATTTTTGACCAAAAAAAAGGCCAAAAAGAAGAAGTGAAGTTAAAAATTAATTGAGTGGAAGCTGGCGGGCTTAGTCCCAACAAAACCGCGGGCGTAAAAAGCGGTCACACACAACCAGCCGCCCAATTAAAACCCCTCTCTTTCCCTCACACGCCACCACGTGTCCCCTTCTCACACTGCTATCCTCAGCCGTCGGTCCCACTTCTTATTAAAACCCCGCACCCGCATGCCGACGCGCCGGCCAGTTAACTGTCTGTCCCTTGCCAACACATCACCACAACAACACACACACTCTTCCCTCCACGTGACGATTCCGACATGGCGTAATGTCGTGGCACCCACAGCGTATGACTTGAGAAGAAATGTTTGAAAATGGGTTAATGGGGGACAGTGGGTGTGCGGGGCCCAGGGGAAAAGCGGCCGCCGCGCCTCCTTTCACAAGACTGTTTCACACGTGGACCCACCGCTGTCCTCTTGAGAGTCCAGTTTGGTGGAATTTTTCATTTAAGGACACTAGTTTATTGTTGTTGGTGGCGGGCTGAGCTACTTCTCTTCTCTTTTCTTTTCTCTCTCAACAACTCTCTCTCCTTCTATCCTTGTTTCAAATTCCCGTTGCTTGAGGTTGAGCCGATGGTTTCAGACCCTCTCCATCCCCAAACAGGTACCCCAATGAGCTCTGTCCTCCTTCACTAATCACTTTACGACCCATTCTCCTTCAAAACCCTAGTTACCTTAAATCAAAACAGAAAAAATCAATGAAAATTCATAAAGATCAGATTCAACCACCGAAAAAAGATTAAAGAAGCGTAGATCTGAAGCTTACTCGGTGGGAGGGGAATCCGATCTGGACAGAGGAAGTGAAGCTTCTCTTCTTTCTTTTTTTCTCTCGCCAACTCTCTCTCTCTGTTTCAAATTCCTGCAGAGTTTCAATCTTTATTTTTTTAACCCCCTTTGAACATCGTTTTAGTTCCAAGGGGTTAAAAAAAATAAATTGTGGGGCTTGAAATGACGCCGCTTCACACGGTTGACTGAGGGGGCCCTGAAAATCTCGGCGGAATTCCATACTATATATATGGGATCCGGCCGGCCTGGAGGGGTCCGCCTCTGCCTACAGTGCTTTTGATATAATCTCATTTAAGCCTTGCTTGACTGATTTTAACAAATTTTTTAGAAAGTTTATTTTCCAATAAATACATTAAAAAATGTCTTGAGGTCTTGCTCTATTAGAATCAAATTTTCTAGAAAATAAAATATTTTATTTAAAATACAAATAAATAATGGCAAAGAGAACTAGATATTATGGGTAGACAATACTGAACAACAAGGCCAAAAAATTAGGGATAATCTTGAAAAACAAAATTAAT
>CAODLS012259752.1:0-12987 GCA_948243855.1 Flueggea neowawraea | reverse complement strand
AAGTTATAAGAGAATATCCTTAAATTAATGTATATATTACATAAGGTATATATTACATAAAGTATATACTATAGTATTAATATATAAGAACTAAGGTATAGACTTATATAAGATATATACTAATTATAGTATTACGTAATTACACAATGAAAAAGAGAATTATCTTAGACAATCCTTAGTTTAAGACATATATTATAAAAGGTATATATTAATACTATAGTATTAATATATAAAAAAAGTTAAGAACTAAGGTATATTGTTTAGGATATAGACTTATATTATAATAATTAATCATGTTATTATATTCTATATAAACTATTATTTTACATCAATAATATAAAAGTGAAATAGGAGATGCATAATATTTAGTGTTTAGTGTATATATTACATAAGGTATATATTATATAAATAATATAAATAAGTATGTTCACGAGCCTGTTCACGAATATGTTCATAAATACCTAAACGAGCATGTTCACGAACTTATTCATCAATACATATACGAGTCTGTTCATAAACACATAAACAAGCATGTTCATGAACACTTAAAAGAGCATGTTTACACGAGCCTACACTTAAACGAGCATTTAAAGAGTTTGTTCGCGAGTTTTCAAGCCGAGTTTTAAGTGTTCAAACTCGGTTCATTTATTAAAACGAGCATAAAATTTTGTTCAAACTCGGTTTATTTATTATCTAACCGATTTGTGAACGAACTTTTATCGAGAGCTCGACTCATTTCCACTCCTAATCACAACGAGTTTGTTTTTTTCCTATTAAAAAAGAAAAGTAGTTTCTAGTCCCAATCCTACCATACTGTAGCAGCCTGGGAGATACAACCTTCTCTTTAAATTAAGATAAATACTTAATAACCTAAAAAAATAAAATAAAAAAGAGAATCTAACCCCTGTTTCTCTGGACCTTGAGGAGATTTGATATGCAACACTCGCGGATGATTCGTTTGCCAATAAGATTAAAGGCAAAGCTCTTTGATCCAGCTTTTCTTTTCTTTTTTTAATTATTTAATTAGTTTACTTTTTTCTAATTAGGTTTTGATTGCAATTGACCAATTTTTCTTTCTTCTTTTTGCCATCGTTGTCCATAAAATTTGAATCTAATACCTGCCTACAAATTTTTACTTCCTGAGCTCCTCAACTATTTCCTATGCATGGTCAATGGACCGATTGTTCTCCACTCCAAGTTTAATAATTTATTGTCCTCCCCCTCACATGTGAAATGGCAAAGATAGGGTGGGACATTAACGGACGATTGTCCCACCCCGCGATAGGAAAATTTGAATGAGAGGTTAATTAAGTGTATAAATATAGTGTATTAATTTTAACTAAATGTACAAATTTACTTCTAATTTTAGTTTATTTAAATAATATAATATGGTGATGCATTGTAAACATCTAATATCCATTTTGAAATAAAAATACTGACATAAAATTTAATCCCAAAATATATTAAATTACAATATTACTTTGCAAACAAAAAAAATAGTTCATAATCACCACACCCTCGAAAATTGTACGCTCCGTCCATGTTAGAGGTGGTGCAAGATCCCTTTGGGTTCCAATTTTGTCCTCAGATGAGAGCCAAAGCTGACATTGCTAGATCAGCCGGAAGTGCTGATTGCTGAACTTTGTTGTAGATCATCCTACTCCAAGAAATGGAGCACCCTTTCCATTACCAGCACGTGCCCAACTACTTTCTTGAAAGCTCGGACAGAGGCATCTTCTTTTTGTATTTCTCCTCTTTTCTTTCTGGGCCCCGACAATGTTTCAATGTTCTATAAACAAATTGTTCACGCCATGAATTCAGTAATACATTCCAGGTATTCCTATAAAAAAACATTCAAGGACAATGAAATAAAATAAAATAAAACTTGACTAAGGTCTTGAGTATTCAATAATATTTTATATATTACCCGGAGCAAGTGGAACGGGTGATAAGTCTGCGAGTGTGGCAAGGGAAGGCGTAGGTTTGAACGGTGAGATGCTCTTTGGGCCGCTGCTTGGACTACGCTCTTACTTCGGGCCCTGATGCCTGCGTGCGATTGCGATCAGATAAGTTTAGACTGAGTGGGGGGCCCTGAGCCGGGATAGGGCTAGCTCCTCCAAGGGTTTACTGGTTGGACAGCTCGAAGAGCGGGCTGGCTAGGTTCCCTGTTACCAAAAAAAATATTTTATATTTTTAATTATCAATTACATAAAAGTTCTTTTATTAGTGGAAAACTATTACAATGATTAGCAACAA
The DNA here is from genome assembly GCA_948243855.1 of Flueggea neowawraea. NCBI lineage: Eukaryota > Viridiplantae > Streptophyta > Magnoliopsida > Malpighiales > Phyllanthaceae > Flueggea > Flueggea neowawraea. The sequence continues at coordinate 10,731 of CAODLS012259752.1, read as the reverse complement.
CCATCACAAGGTAGTTCTAATAGACATACCTGTAGTGATAATTATAAGCTTAATGCATAAAATACCCCTCAAATTTGAGTGGTTTTTTGGTCTTCTATCACCCCCAAAGTTTTTGGGTGTTCTATTTATGCAACATTAGGGGGTAGATTGAATACACTAATCCTTGAGGTGTCTGTAGAAGAAATCCCGCAAGTATGGGGGGATTTTATGTATGAAGCCATTTAATGCCACTACAACTCGCGTTTGATCGTGCGAGCAATCAAATGTGCTGAGATGTAAATCTTTGTGAATATTCTGATTCTGTTAAAACATGTAAAAATAATGTGTTTGATATTTGAACAGATAAGATTAATTCTTCAAATCAAGACTAAGTAACAAGCCATGAATAGAAATTATAAACTTGATGCTCACATTTTTCACTCCACTATAAAAAAATCACTAACAGATACAAACATGACTCTAACTTCGAAGAATTTCTTTTCTTCGCTTCCTGGAAAATTTTTTAGCAGAGGATAAGAAGGCAAGAGATATGCAGATTCAAATAAGCGGAAGCAAGAACATCAGTGAGAGTACGGTCATAGCGCAATCCGTCCAGAGTACTGCACAAATAGTGAATCAGATGCTGGTAGGTCATACACTACTGAGTTAATCAGCAATGCATATCAGTACATACCTCTAGAATTATTACAACTGTTAAATTATGAAATATGTGATATTACTAATACTGAAAGTTTAAAGAATAAAACAAATTGCAGCTAGCGACGATAAGCGTTCAAAGAAAGGAAAGATTGACCGAGCATATAGAGAGCAGTAAAAGGTAGATTAATATGGAAATGACTTGATCTTTTGTTTCCTCTTCTGTAATGTTTCATGTTTTAAGTAATATTACATCTTGTTTAATGTTAATCATTAGGCAATTAAGCAAAAACAAGAAGAAGAAATGAAAACTCTTCGTCAAGAGAATGCTAAATTACAACTAGAGTTGGAAGCTGCAAAACAAAAGGCAGACAAAATTAAGAGCAGACCTGCCGGCCAAAAAAATGATGCTGAAGAATGTGTAAGCATTTTATTCTCTTCTTTTCATCCACCTCTGACTAAATTACGATGTTTATATTCACTGCTTGCTTTAAATTAAATTATGATAGCCTGTGCTCTGTTTACTCATTTTTCAAGCACCTAAAAGTTTCTTTAATTTGAAATCTAGTCATTGGTGAGTACTTGTCATTACTATACATGTCACTCATGCCAACAGTCGTTCAATCTTCAAATGTGTTAGAGAATTGAATTTGAATTAGATTTTCCGGATGAAGTTGCCAAGCGAAAACTTATGATGATAGCAGGTGGATTTCCCGGTAATGTTAGTTTTTTTTTCCTGCATAAACTCTCATCTACCTACCTGTACATTGTTTTCTTGAATTTTTAATTGATGGAAACATAGATTTTATTTGCAAGCAGGTATCAATAGTATTAAGATGGATAAGCAACGAAAGAGAATGATCCTAGAAGGCATTAATATTGATCCATTGCCATTAAGGAACGAGCTGAAGAGAATCTGCAATACAAAGTTGGTTCTTTTAAGAATTACTGAGACGAAGAAAGAGGAAAATAAAGATGAAAAGTAAATGGATATGGATTTGGTCCGTTGTTACAGAATCACAGATCAGATTCCTCAAGAGCCTCCTCCTTATCTGTATGCTCAAGAGTTTGCGGAAAGTTATGGAGCAACAGCAATGCCCCATTTCAACTTCGAGGATTCAGCGACAATCTTCCTCGTTATTCTTCTTTTGCTTCTTCTCATCCTGTACTGCAGTTTATAGTGATGTTCTTATCCGACTTATGAATCTGTTTAATTTTCCTATTTTCTTTAATGCCATTGGACATGGAATTAGGAGTGCTCAAAAGCTCGTATGTGATATATTTGATCTGCTGTGTAATTAAACTGAAACCACCATTATTAGACTCTTTGTGGGTGGTGTATACTGTTTCAGTGCTATTGCTTCAGGATGTGTTATTCTGTACGAATATAAATAAATCAATCCGAAGAAAAAAGGGGTTTCTTTGGTAGACTGTTTGACTGAATGGTAACGAGGTGAAACGTATATATGCAGATACATAGCAGCAAATGCTAGCAGTACAGTCAGCTTTTTCGATTTAGATTGTGAAGTGTGATTATTTTCCTGTTGTATGCTCATTGCATTGTCTTGTAAGCCAAGTTACAGAAACATGGTCTGGAATTAGTTATTTGCTGTCCTCCAGAATGTATCCGGCAAAAACATGCTATTTAACTGTTCTATGCTTAAATTTAGTATGGCAATTGGAAGCTATATTACAGAATGGATTCTCTATCGTGTAATTTGTTGTACATTAGATATTTTCAATTGAATTTCTATGTACAGCTTTCACTTTAATGGAAGGATGTTAATTAATATGTGATGTTTGGCCAATTAGAAATAAGAACCGTAAATGGACCTAATCAACGTAAGAGATGCGTTGGACCGCACTTGGTGACAAGTTCTGGAGTATTAAGATGGTGACATTTAAGGGTATAAAAAAAAAACGGGGAAAAGTAAATGACTGTATAGTCAACAAGTCTGCATTTATAATATAAAAGACATTCTTCCACTTATGCATGAAATCAGTTTTGAAGTTCTTGCAGGTACTGAGTAATGGAAAGTCCCAATAAGAGCACAAACCAGGAAGACTGCTTGAAGTACCGGAACGATGAAGGTAAGACTTTGTTACTTCTTGAAACTGGATTTTGTGTTATTATTATTTGTATAATTCAACTTATCATGGTCAATCCTGGGAGGGAACTCAGTTAATCTTCATCAAGAGCGGATGGTTGGGATCTGTTCTTGTATGTTTTTTCTTTTCAGAAACTTCTTATACACATAATAACAGATTATATATTCTACGATCTGGAAAGCAATTGATGTCACATAATCAGGGTCCTAAAAAGAAAAGATTTCAAGATTACTTTTTGACACTAATTCTTTCTGTTTAGTTTCAAATCAAACATCTAAAAATCACTGGGTTCTGGTGGGAACAGCAGAAGATGCTTTATCAGGTACAAGCAGTTTCAAGTAGAAGTAGTTATCATGATGAATGATATATGTAGCCTCAATTGCTTAAAATAAAGATCTTTCTTGCGCTGATACATTAACAGAAACTTTAAGGCAACAGAATTCAATCAAATGTGAAGTGGCCTGAATTTTTCTTTTCTTTATTTTTCTTGCAGAGGGTCACACTACAGAGATGCCGATCAATCAAACCGGCCACAATCAACCACTCGTCAGAACAACACAATCCCCTTTTTTCTCTTATTCTTATTTTGATCTTCACACTTTTCTTGGCTTCTAACTGTGCTGGCAAATAAGCAGAAAGTGGAAGAAGAATTGAAAACCCTGCTGCAAGATACAAGTATGCTGCGAAAAGAGTTGGAATCTGCAAAATCAGAGATAGAGAAACTCAAGAACAAGTCTCCTGGGCAAAAAAATGTTACTCAGCAATGTGTAAGCATTACTCTTGTTTATTTTTACATAACTCAAACTCAATTAAGCGCTGTATGTTGTATAATATTTCTCCACTGCTTACTTCAAGCTCAATTGTTTATGCAGTTAATGGCATATCTGTGGTGTATAATAATGTTCTAGCAGCTAACATATCCTTTCCTTACATTGAAGTGGCAGTCAGTGCCAAGTAGTGATTATTACCTTGATTGTCAATGATACTAATAGTTGGATCTTAAAATTTGACAGAGAATTGAATTTGATCTAGATTCTCCCAATAATGAAGCAAAGGTAGAAGTCATGAAGATAGTATTTGGACTTCCTGGTAATAAATGTTCTATTCTTTTTTTTTTTTGATGAGTCACGATCTCTTATTACTGAAGTTGACTTCAGTACCTACGAGCTTCTATTCTTTTTAAATGAATGGACCTTATGGTTTCTCTTTAATTTAACTACTTGATCAATTTTGTGTGAACGTTATGTTAATAGAGAAATGGTTTGGTTTTATAAATTGGCAGATGTCACTCTAATTACGATGGAAGGGAAGAGACTGACTTTAAAAGGCAGTGATATTGATCCATTGGCTTTAACTGATGAACTGAAGAACATTTGCGATGCAAAGTTGTTTCGGTTCAACCTATCCATGTCCTCGAGGATCTCCATATCCGAAACCTCAAATGTTTGCAGACAATTATGGTGCAGCAGCAGCTATGCGGATGCCACAGTTCAGCCTGAAGGAAGCAGGAGCTATATTCCTTGCTGTTTTCCTTTCGCTCCTTCTTCTCCGCCTTGCACCTTACACTAGTGTTCTTATCCCATCTGATGCTTAGTAATCCGATTGCTACATGTCATGGTGATTTATGATTTGTGAAACAAAGGTCACTGGACACTAGGACAGTGGACAATGAGTAATTAAGGACCAAGGAGTCTCTTAGTCTCGTCTGCCTGTGTAACTATATCTATCTACATAAATATAATAAGGCTGAATCACCTCGCTTCTCCACAACCAAGATAACCACTTTTGGTTAATTAATAAATGTTCCTACTATGATTAAATTGCTAATAAACGTTAGTCTTCTCTACTTCGAAAACGCGTTTTCATCTTTTCAAGGGCCTCTTCCTCTCTGTCCAAAGAAAATTAAAGGAAAATAACACTTCTTTGGCTCCGCCCATCCGGATCTCCTCTCTTTCTTCTTCTTGGTTTTCCCTCTCTCTCTCTATCTTTGTCTTACTCTTTTACAGTGCAGATTGCAGCTGTTGTCTTTTGCACTAACTCTATTGCACAAATTGAAAATTTTAATTAGTCTTTAGGGTTGTATGCGACTTCTCTCTATCAGTTAGTATCTTTTTTCTTTATGGGTATTTTTTTTATTTGATTTCTCTGATCTTTATATGTCATCAGATTCTAGAAGTTTTTAGTCAATTGTTTCCGTAGTCTCTTCTTGGTCCTGTATGAACAAATGATTTTGATACGTTATTTGAACTTGCAAGACCATTAATCATGGATATCTTTTCGTCCTGATTTGCTATTGCTGCTCAATATTGCTATGTGATTTTAACATTGTTGAGTCTGCATTACCTGAAGGCTTACCTGAAAATATTTCAACGGATTACTAACCGCAGGAAATTCTAAACAAACTGTTGAGTTGGTTCTAGAGTTATAAAAACTTGCCGGCTTATTAATTGTATAGTTGTCCATCTTCAGTTACCGGTCATTCGAAAGTCTTATTATACTTGATATCCATTGATACAGAGAGCTTTTCGCTTTCCATCACACATTTGGTTGACCAATTATATTCCCAAGTGCTTCGTTATGTGAACATATATACATTATGCAAGTAATAGTCATCTTTATATTATTATCAAGCTATTGAATGTTTATTTAATTTAATTCATATAATCCTATTTATTTGTTAAATTTTATCATGATTTAAATTGGTATTCTTAGTTTTTTTTTATTTGGCATACAGCAGTATTATTTATTTTTATACTTCATCAATACATAAATTAAATATATTTAAAAAATATTTATTCTGCGTAACAAAGTTTAACAAGATGTGTTTGTTTCGGAATTAAAGAAATAAGGGTTAAACATTACAGGAGTAACTATGTTAGTCTTTGAAAATTGCATCAGTATTAAATGGTTAGTCTAAAGGCAACCCTTACTTAGTCCACTTTTTGATTGAAGCCACTAATGCAGAAGACTAATTAATTTACCGAAACCCACTCATACTATTAATGTTATCTTGTTTTTGTGGAGTAGTTAATGCTTAATCTCAAAAGGCTACGGGGGCAAAAGTTGAAGAATTTATAAAATTTAATAAGTTTCACTAATATAACTTCTAATTCTTGATTTTTTTGTGCAAATGCTATTGTGCTTATTAAAATGGGATGGATGGAGCAATGTTTATCATGTAAAGGTTAAAATACAAGCAAATGAATAAGCTTTGACAGTTCGCATCGTAAAAGTAAAACTAATCACCTTTATAAAAGAAAAAATAAAGAAAAATCATTTTTTTTGTCAGATGATTAATAACAAATAAACTAATCAGCTATATGATAAATATACCAAATATATTTAAAGATGGTTAATCATTACTCATGTAATAATTAACTCTTTTTTAATCTCCAAACAAACACATCCTAACTGTTATTAATTTTTACCTTATGCAAGCAAACTTTACAAATTAAAAAAAAAACACTATATGTGAGTTGTGTACTTAAAAAATAATTAATAAAATTTCCTCTTTTTTTGGATAAATTGTGTTTGAATTTCATAATTCTAGTTGTGTTGTGTTTGAATAATATTATAAATACTAACTTTAGTATGATGAAGTATGTTTTTAGAAAGAGTACAAAATTTTATTTAACAAATTGCATATTGCACAGACCTCCTAAATGTTTAAATGTTTTCTCTCTCTTTTTGATTTGACAAGTGAGACATTTCAGATTTTGAAAGTGATCTGAAACATGTAAAATAGATCTGAAATGTGACGACGAAAATTGAGGGTTTTGTTTTCGGAGATAATGAGCAATTGGTTCAAATTTACGGTTTATTTAATTTGGGTTAGAAGTGGGGTAGAGCCGTACAGGTAGTGGTTTGCCACACGCTTTTATATTTGATTGGTTTGATTCATTGGCTTTGTTAGAGTACATGGGGTCCATCTGTCAATTTCCTAAGCAAATTGGGGTTAATAAGTGGGTTTTTAAAAGTTCATGAGGTTGATAGGAGAAAATTGAAGTTTGAGGGGCTGGAAGTAGGGTTGGGCATGAACTAGGTTTGGGCTGGGCTGAGGCTAATTTTTTAGCCCAATCAGGCTAGGCTTGGTCGACCGAACTGAACCGAAAAATGTTTGATACACAAACATTTGACATTGTAAGGAAAATTTTAGTCATTAATTCTTGAGATATTGCATTGATAAGAATAATGTCGAAGAGAGAGGAGGAAGAGAGGGTACCATTGAATAAAAATTTACAAACGAATAGATTGTTGGAAAAAGCGGTCCATCCATGACGGATGAACCGAACTCGGCCAATCAAGGTGTGAACCGGGACGATAGACCAAACCAATTGACGAGCCCAATTGAGATGGACATATAAGACTCATGGCCTAACCCTATTAGGCCAAGCCCATTAGACCCATTTATCACTTATATTAAGTGATAATTGAATGAAATAATTCATTATTTCATTCTAGAGGCCACCAACATGAGAGAAAGGGAAAGGAAGAAGAGATGGGTTCCTTCTTCCTCCATGTCACTCCTCTCGCTCCACTCGTCCTTCGTTCGCTGATAGTCTCGATCTGCGTGACATCTAGACTGCGAAAGAGACAAGCACTCACGTCGATTATCCGATTGTGGTTTGCTCGCGAAACCAAAATTGAAACACGATCCTGCAGCCGCTGTATGTTGCTGTGCTATCGCCGGAATCGAGGTAGAAAACTCGAACCTATTTATTATACTATTTATTAGTTAAACCAGTATCTGAATCCTTGATAGATAAATCCATTATTTCTTCTTTTTACCTATTAATTATCTTTTTTGCCGTGGATTTATCAAATTCTTGGATGTGTTATTTATCAATGACATTATTTCTTTCCCAATTTTTTTTCTTATTAAATTTAATTCCACTTATTTAAAGCAATATATTTGAATTTCTTATATTATACTTATAATTTTATAAAGTCCTTTAATCTAAATAGGGGATTTTTAAATTTTTTTATTATATTGATAATTATAATTTTTTAATCCAATCAAAAAATACTGAGTGGGGCAACACAGATGAATTTGTTTCATCTGGTCCAATAAGGCGACACGGACAACTCAAAGCGCAACACGTGGCAGAAGGTTTTGGAACACCATGTTGACCAATCAGATTGTGCCACGTGGCACCGACTGATCGCACGGTCAAAGTTGGCTGAGCTAGGTGGTGGACCAATGAGACGTCGACACATGGCTAAAGCTGGATATGACACATGGTTGAATGGGTGTGCGACATCCGGCATCACACGATATCGACACGTGGACGCATGTGGCGTCAAAACGTGACAGCATGTTAACCCAACATGTGGCGCGATCTGTATGTGACATATGGCATCACCTGGAGACAACACGTGGCCAGAGTAGTGCGCCGTACATGGCGGCTCATGAGACGGCGCGTGTACGATCTTGTGTACTCCCAAGGCGTGTGTCAGCGCGTGACACGTGTTTCGGCCACTATTTTCGTCATTTTTTCAGCAGAATAATTATTGAGATTTTTCTGAACTTGTTGGTATATTTTTCACAATTTTTTGAGTTTTTAAACTATTTTTTTCCAATTTATTGGTGTATAAATAGTGCTAAAAAATTGTGAAAAATTGTATTTTTCTACCAAGAATTATTTTGGAAATTAGTCTCTAAAATAATTATTTTTAAAAACTTGCAAATGTTGTTTTTATTTAGCTAATTGAAATTAGAATTCAATTATTTGGGTAATACGCGAATATACCTATTTTATTTGTAATTTATTACAAATATACGAATGAGGTTAAACCACGTTGCATTAAACATAGTGCGAATTAAGGAAGAATTTGCATGACTCCCAAAGTAAATAATTTTGGGATGGTGGTGGTCGTAAAGGGAAGAATTAATTGTGCATTTGTTGTGCAAAGGTGATGATGGTTTTATTAGTTCATAAAAGTTTATGATACTCATCATTGGTGTTGGTTAAATTATTGGCCCATTCTAGAATTTCATAAAAATGTGATCCCCTAAGTTTTGTGGAATGATACTTAGATATTCTAGAAAGAAAAATGTATTTAAATTGGTATGTCCAATATTAATCCATGATCATGAAAAGATATCGTAAGAAGTGGGAGATACACTTTAAAGACGTATGATTTATAGAATTCTCGATACGTTAGTAGAACCACTTATGAATTATATTCTTACAAGTTGGATAATGGTCTATTATGTATCCAACCGGAAGATTTAGGCTTAGTGTCATACTAATATGTTTAATACTATATCTGTGTAGTATTATTCTTTTAGATATTTTATGAGCATTATTTATGTGTTAATGTCGACCAATGTTGATGTACATGTATTAACATTGAGACTAATTGTTTGGATTACATGTTGGTTTAATAAATGATGTTAATTTCATTTATTATTTTTGGCTTATTATTATGTTAATTTTCTTAATTTGATGCAATATTTTATATGTTGAATATATTGTTCGATTATTGAGTTTGCCTTAATAGTTGAGATGACCAACATGGATTCTCCTAAGTCAAATGAACTTTAAAAGTGAATCCAAACAATCATTATTTACTGTCTATAAAATTAAATATGGCATGGTTAATTATTAAGACCGATGTGGTAAATGTACACCTAGTGTACGTTTCGATTCAAAGATTAATAAGAGGTTATGTTAGTTTAATTTTTGGTTGGATGATAAATATACGTGTATTGCTATGAATTGTGTGTGTGCAACTTTGTCTTATTGTTTAACATGTTATTTGTGTGTTTCACTGCTTGTAAAAAGTCGATTGATGCCTAGCCATACGAGAACGTATGTTGAGCTCAGGGCGCATTGATCGTAAATCCTAGATTAGAAAAATCTAGTATGTACTCTAAGAACTAAGCTCGTGCCCTTTTGAACTTGGTTATGTCCAAATTCAATGATGAGTAGAATACCACTCAACACATTTTGGACTGAAATGTCTATAAGATGTAGAAGTTAGAAAATTTCACTACGTCCATCATTGTCTTTTATTGGTACAAAAGATGATGTATTCACTTGGCTAATTTACAAGTAACAAGATGAAATATATTTGTAATTTGCATTTTAAGAGCAGTTAGTTGGCGTGATACTAACTAAGCTCGTGGTCTTTGACTATTTACGCTGATACTTGTTATAAATGTTCTAATCATGCGAGTAGAGACATAAGGCCTATATGATTAGAGAGCTAGTGATCTTAATCATTGTTTGATCAAGGATGGTATTGCCTAGAGTTTTCCACTTCTTACCTAGAAGTTAGGAGTAAATCGTATTGCACCTAACCCACGCTTATCTCATACGGGAGATTGTGAGGAATTTAATAATGTCTTATTCTATTGGATAAATTCCAATAAAAAGGTGAGGAAAATGTTTAAGAACATTATGTCCTTAAGAAGTGGAGACTATATATAGTTTATGAGGAAAACCTTGAACACGGACAGTGCCGATATTTTTGTGAGTGAAATGTTAAATACCAAAGGCGCACTATATGTAAGATAATGCACCTTTGAGGGTATGTTGCTCAAACTCATGCAAGTGAGACGAGTTACTTTGTTCAATGTTCATATTGTTATTGATTGACAATCAATTCAACTTTAAGGATCCTCACAATGAAGTTATGACGTGACTTCATTAGACACCAACTAGTTCCAAGAAGGAACAAGTTGTGTATGCAAGAAAACAACTTAAAAGTGGGAGTTTAAGGTGCTGGTGTGTGCAAGTTATTCTTGTACAAAAGCCGAACCTTTTCTTGCAAAATATTATATCATGATCATATTGAAGTTTGCCTACAATTTGTGTTCTAATAATTATGGCATTTGTAAGATCTTGGTTGAGTGGAATACTACTTTGGCATTAAAAATGGTTTCTTAGTTAAGGTATAAAACCTAACTATTGAATGACATAGTTTACATTTATTGCTACTTTACGTGGTCATAAGGGATTATGTGAAGTTAATGCACGC
>CAODLS012259619.1:0-11977 GCA_948243855.1 Flueggea neowawraea | reverse complement strand
AAAAGAAGAATGTGTAAGGAACGTTCTTCATACGAATGTCATATGAATGTCTTTTGTAATATAGAGTACATGTGTTGATTACAAGATTATGTCTTGTATTAAATGTCTAGGTGTGTGAAATGCCTAGAGTTTGCTAAGTTGTCAAGTTAGCTAGCAAACATTAATTCAACACATAAATAGGGTATTGGAAAGCAGTGACAGGGATACTTGAATGCTTTATAGGCACTACAAGGCACTGTATTATCGTGAGGACTTGCTATAAAATAAGACACAGTTGCAACTCCACGTAATGATATGGACTATAGGGACGTTCATGTTTGGTTATGTGTTCTTACATGATTGAAAGGTCACTCCACGTAATAGTGAGGAACACATATAAGTGTCGCAAAAGAAACTGAGACTATAGCTTTGTAATCTGCAGTGCAATAAGAAGGTTGACTATTAAGTGAAATGATCCACTTAGCACTAACCACTTAAAGAACCTATGACAGTCTTTAGTGACAATCAACCTCGATTGCAGCAAGTCGAGACCAAATATCATTTAGCAAAGGACTTGGTTGCACAAGGTCAAGTAAATTTGAGTACAAGTTTCACTTGAAGAAGCGAACTTGGAATGTAAGTCCATGCGAGATGAGATCGTAAGATCCGTTAATAAAATCCTACAAGGAATAAGTTCCTTAAGACCCGTATGACACACAAAGTGTGTAATCCCTTTAAAACATGATCTTTAATAAGATCATTGTGGGCAATACACGAGTGCAAATGTTGAGAATTGACATTTGTTGTAGCGTTACGTGTGAAAGCATGTTAGACAGAGAAGTAACCCACTCACGGGGGTGTTTACCTTAGTTTTCCCAGTCCGTTGGTGGAAGAACTAAGATGAGACTGGTTTTGAACGTAGAGAGAGATCTTGAGCACGTTCATAATCAAGAGACCGTCTTGCATTTTACAGTCGTGAGTTCATTGTAAAATGACAAGAAAAAGTCGTATGTAAAGAGTCATACGCCATATGATGAATTCCTATGCTGATCATTAAATGATCAGATGCTAAAATTGAGAGACTTTAGCATATTCTGTCTTAAAATTAGAAGTAATCCTGTCAAGTGTTGATTAAGGTTAGATGACAAAATGCATCGTAACCGAAACTTCTGTGTGGTGTTTATAATGTTGTATAAACTTGCGTTCCTCCAAGAGAAGGAAAGAACACCACAACACATGATCATACCATATGTGTTATATACATGAACATAGGGACGGAAAAGATTGATAAACGATCTCACTTTTCCTAGTGTGAGATCCTGTCGTGAACATGTGGTTCTCAATACTACCTACTCTTAAAACCCTTAACACATTCAAAACATATAGTTAAGTTTGTCTACTCTAGCTTTCCGTTAATGGTCATGGTTGATTCGACCAAGCGTATCAACCTGGGAAAGTAAACTTAGCTATGTGGATTGTCTGGTATAAGAGGAAAATTTTGTTTCTAGACGCATTCGGATTAGTCTCAAAAGTTTGCTTAGTCAACTCTCATGTAGCGTGTCACATGATGTATGAACTATGAGTAAAGCTTTTGTGAGATCAAGTAGTCCGAAAGCAGCGATTGTGTGGTTACGAACTAGGAGAAGGCATACGTTTCCAGTAGTTTGTGCTGTTTTGCATACACTTTGGTAGAAAGGATCTGCTCTACGAGAGACACATTCTAGCAAGATTAATCTATGAGTTGTTATATAACCCTAACAGGTGTATAGCAATTACGCTCTTATCGTATGTTGGTCACGCGGTCTATTTGCCTGTATGACATGAGATCTTCATTATGATTTGAATTAGTTTCATCATGATACATGACGAGTTAAAGTACCATAATGTGCGAGTAGGAGATGTTGGAAAAAGTGGTTCGCCCATGACAGGTGAACCGAACTCAGTCGGTTTAGGTGTGAACCAAGACCGTGGACCGAGACTAATTGGAAAGTCCAATTGAGGAGAATCAAACTCGGTTAGTCAAGGTGTGAACCGAGACGTGAACCGATGCCAATTGACAAGTCTAATTGAGTTAAGGATGAAATTGGCTCGTTGGGCCCATTTAGAGGCTATATAAAAGAGTCTTTCTCCTTTATTTCCTTTGATTCATTCACTCCACCACCTCCAAAACTGGGAGAGAGAGAGGTTGAGACCTCCTGTCCTGAGTCTTGCACAGATCACGTGTAACATTTAGACTACAAAACAGTCGGACATTTCCGTTGACATTTCAACCGTGGTTTGCTCGCAAGACCAACATAAAACTGGTTTTGCTCCGCTAGAATCGAGGTTAGTAAGTCGAACCTATTTCTTATACTGTTTATTAATTAAACCGGTATGCGATTCCTTCAGTTAGAATTTCATAAAAGCAATAATTTTTATAAGATTGATATTAATTTATGGTATTAATATTTTTATAGCTGTCTAAGCAATTAAAAATAACCTTACAAAAAAATAATTAAAAATCAAAATCTCAAAATTTTAATTAAAGAAACTGTTAAATGATTATTGCAAGCATTTTTAAAGAATAAAATTAGAAAGAGCATGTGAATGTTGTTGTAAAAAAAATCATATTATTATTTTAGAAAAGATATTTACCTAATTTTATGAATTTGAGGTGGAGAGGACTCCCAAGAGGGCAATATGGTCAAGTTGCCCTGAACTGTGTAAAATCTGTTCCAAACTTCCAGGTGATTGGAAACAAGAAAAGCTGTACAACTGAAAATGGTTGCTACGATCAGCAGCAAAGTTTCCATCTTTTCGGTTCTCCAATACCCACGAGAAGAAATTCAAGTATTATTGAAGAAACAGAAATCGAATTGCAACTTCGGAGTTTCAAAGAATTGTTTCAGAATCAAATGTAAGCTCCAGGAGAGTGAGATTGAAGAAAATCCCACAAGAAAGGACCGCTCTTTGCGCTCAAGAAACAGGATGGAAGACTATAACACGTCCATGAAAAGGATGATGAGGAACCCATATGAGTATCACCATGATCTTGGTTAGTTTTTATGGTTTCTGTCATTTTGTGGTGTATCTCTTATCTTTGTCTATCAAAGCAAGTTAAAAAGTTATGTTCGTTATGCTTCCATTTGTGTTTCTCTTTCAGTTCGATAATTTGATTTGAACATGAAGAGTTGGGCATGGATAGTAAGATTTTGGTGGATGTGTTCCTGTTGTGCTACATGATTGGTCTTCTTATTAGTTACTACAAACTAAGCCCTCTTTTGATGCATACTAAATGTTGATCTTTTTGTTCTATTGGTTTTTGAAATGCTTTTCTTTTGCTTTATAACTTAGTTGTCATTGTGGAATGGAAATGATGGAGGAATCTTAAATTAATTTAGACCAGATCTGGATATTGAAAAGTTAATGACTTGCTTTAACCATAGTTTATGTCATGGAGATATGCTGATTTGGATCAAAGTAATCAGGTGCCTAATGGAGTTTAGGAAGTAGTAGTTTTCTTTTTTCTTTTGTGCACTTGTCTTATTTTCTCCCTATCTTTTGGAGAAATTGATGCACTTTAATTAAAAGGTATCTAAACTAGAGTCTTAGCTTTTTAAGATATTTAAGGAATATGAACTCTGTGTCCTGTTTTTTACTCTTTTAATCTTTCGCTAATCTTGTTTTTGTAGTAGTGAGAGCTTCACTTACTTTCTCCACACTCCACAGGCCTCTTTGCAAATGATTATTCAAATAACCAATAAAAGCTCTAAGTTCTTTTGCACTATATTGTAATTACAGTGTCGGTTTCCATTATTAGCAGTTTAAACATATTGCTTGAACAAATTTTGAGTGAAAAGTTGCAATCTTTTTGTTGCTCAAGTCATTGATTATTGATATCCGATGTTTAGGTATGAACTATACACTAATAACTGATGATTTGATCGTCGGGTCCCAACCTCAGAAACCAGAAGATATAGATCATTTGAACCACCAAGAGAAAGTGGCCTACATTCTAAACTTGCAGCAGGACAAGGATATTGAGTACTGGGGAATTGACTTACAATCCATAAAAGGAAGATGCAAAGAAGTTGGAGTCCTTCATATGCGAAGGCCTGTAAGCAAATGTTGCTGCTTCTTTCTTTCAAAATCATGCATATGTTGCTACATCACGTGTTTACAAAATGTTTACAAGATGTTGTGAATTTTGAAACTTGTTTTCTTTCTCAGGCAGTAGATTTTGATCCAAATTCGTTGAGAAGTATATTACCGAAGGCTGTTTCGTCGTTGGAATGGGCAATTTCAGAGGGCAAAGGCAGAGTGTATGTGCATTGCACTGCCGGACTTGGAAGGGCTCCTGCTGTTGCAATTGCTTATCTGTTCTGGTTTTGTGACATGAATGTAAGTACCTGCTCTCTTTTATTGTAACGTCTTTCCATAAATATTGCTCCTCAAATTTTGCTTGCTATGAACTATTTTTTTCATGAAGTTAACTTTGAAAATAATGCTGTATGAGTTTGAGAGAGATTACTTCGATTGCATTCAAATTTATTCAATTTCACTGTAACTGATGACTAGTTTTATTCATAATGTGCAGCTCAATACGGCATATGAGACATTAACATCAAAGAGACCTTGTGGACCTAACAAAAGATCAATAAGAGGAGCTACTTATGATCTAGCCAAGAATGATCCATGGAAGGAGCCGTTCGAGAGTCTACCAGAACATGCTTTTGGAGAAGTAGCAGATTGGGAGAGGAAATTGATTCAAGATCGAGTTCGTTCGCTCAGAGGAACATGAGCAGCCGCTATATTAAGGTGTATCAACCAAAATTTGAGATGTGTTGTAGCTACATAATCTTTTCCCTGATGGTCCATCACTGGCAGGTGAACCCAGCAATGTAGGAAAGCAGCAAGGCAAAAATAACACACAATAATGAAAGGAAACAGTTGCATTAGAAATAGATAAAGCCCTCTATTCACTTTTCACGTTGATGTACTTGTGTTTGAAAGAGTTACATGGCAACATCAAAGGATTTAGTACTTGCCTTGGCTTGTCAAAAGACATCTGCAGTAACTCTAAGTGATTAAGCTACAAGCTTTCAGGATCTAAAGTATGCATTACGTGGAAAACTGATCTTTTGCTAATGACATTCATTTACAAGAATGTTTAACTGATCTTTCAGGCCTAAGATCAAAACTGTACAAACCGCTGAGAAAGATTAGAAAAAGATCAGGAAGTTGGGACAGTTTGGAGTTTTGCTAGTTGTTCTTGGCGTTGCCCTAAATGGAATGCTGTTAATATCCACAACAAGCAGACCTGAAGACCAAAACAAAAGACAAATGTTACATCTTTCTCAGTGGAATAACTTATGACCATTAGATGTTAAAGACATGAAGCATTCAGAACGATCACGCTAGTCCAATTATAAAATTTAGAAAACACGTACTGGCAGGGCATAGAAAGAAACAGTCATTGTGTTTCCGTGAAGAGTGCTAAATAATATTTTGTACATTCCTGCTGCCGTAGCATCTCCCAATCGTTGAACAATCACATATATGCATACCTGCAAAAAATGCAAAATTTAATGACCATTTGGGGAAATGCAGGAAAGAATGGCAATCCGGTAGTGCCCTTTTGTACAAGTGTAGAAATAAAGCAACCCAGCGCAGGGAAGTTTACATACTTTAGCTTTATATTTCTCGTCCAGCGAGACAACCGTAAATAGAAGTTCTCTTCCAGGGCACGTTACTACATAAGTAACCACCTGCAATATGACAATACATTTTGACTCAGATTTCAAAACAATGCGCGATTTTCTTCTTATATGATTAATGAACGTTAGAGAAGGAAAGAATGTCCATATCAAAATAACAGCAAAATAGATGTCATCATATTATAGGAAGAAAAATAGAAAGACATAGTGACAGACCTTCCGTATAGTCTCACAGATGGCAACTACTATCCATGTTGGCCAAACAGCAACTGCAACCAAGTTTGTGAAGGCCAAAAGTGGAGCAGCGCATATAGCAGCAGTAAGACCAGCTACATTAAGGACGCAGCCCTGTATTTGACTAGAAAAATAATAAATACAACCCTTCAAAGTATACCTCATAGATTGAATTTTTTTTTTTCATTGTGGCTCACTGTTAAGGTAAGTTGTCCAGCTAGGATAAAAATGGCAATGAAGCTATTTATCTGTGCAAATAATCTTCTTCGCCCATCAGAGCTTGTAACAGCTATAGCAATTACTGTTACTTTCTGTTAAAAACAAAGCATATCATACCTCAATTTAGGAAACCTTAGCGAGATGCCCCCCCAAAAAAAAAAAGAAGTGACGTTTTAAAGTTTCAGGAGCTATGGAAACAAGTCAGTGAGGCTGATTTTAACTACAGACCCAACTCCTGAGTGCATTGATATCTCAGTGATGCAAGAGCTAGGTTGCCATAAAATTTCCCAGATTTTAAGACGGTATGTGAAACTAAAATGCATGTCCAGAAGGAAAGCTTTCTCTTACTTGAAAATAGAAGAATGACGAGATAATTGCGCTCAGCCAAAGGAAAAATTATACATACAACAAATAAGTTGAAGATAATATAAGCCAGAGTCCATCTAAGATGGCCGAGAACTGAGGCTTCATCCTCAACGTTGGTGATTTGGTAGAAGGGGCTTTAGGAATAGTTGTGACATGTCCATCAGCTTCATCTTGTTGATCATGATTATTTTTGCTATAATGCAAAAGCAATCAATTTATTAAAAAATCAACACAAAATCTATATGTTATCTTCATATAAACAATGACATCAATCTATGAGACCATTTTTAACATTTGAAAAGTTTTACAGGAAGAATATGTAAAAACGAAAAAAAGGGGACACAGAAAGCAGTTATTTAGAGAAGCAATATTTGTTTGGAGAAGCATGGACGAACTACCTATGGACAAATAATATTTTTAGATGCTGATATTGCAATTTACATTTATCAGTCAAAAGAGGTTGTTACATTCAGCAACTAACTATTGGCATAGTTAATAATATAAATAACGATCCCCACGCACAGCTATCATATGTCATACCTTATGAGAGATAATTCTTCTGAGAGATGGGATGCATCCTTTTCAATCCCTTTGGATGACTGCGCAGCAAGTTCCATCAACAAAGCAGCAAATAAAAGCAGAACTGCAATAATTCAGGCCATGTTTTGAATCAACACAAGACAAAAACTGGAGTTCAAGAGTTCCATCTCAAATCCAATGGGAAATAAAGGCAATAAATGACCCCAACCAAGTCATTCCTGCAGCAAACAATGATCCAAAAAGCTGTCCAAGCGTAGCACCAGCACCAATGAATCCAAACAATCTTGAACCTGACTGAATGAAACAACAACGTCAAATGCAAGAAAGATAAATGCCCTAATTTTTCTCAAGGCAGCATGCTGCAAATACCAACCTCACTGTCCATGACATCGATGACTCTAGCCCAAGTCGAAGAGATGGTAATAAGATTAAGCAGAGCAAGCTGTAAAACAGATAACATTTGAAGAGAGTACATCAACAAATCCAGCATTGTCAACGGCAATAACAAGACTGTAAAAGACCAAAATCCGTACCCAGAGAAACAATCCAATTCTAACAGAAATGTAAAACCACCCATGGTTACCGAACCCTCCTGAATTTTCCAAACTTGTCCCAACAGCCACCTTAGCATCCGCTTTCAACTCAGTGGATATGGCATCCGTACCCTAGCCATTGAAACAAAAACGCGCTCTCCAGTTTAGCACAAACAACCGAACATAATAGATTTGAAGAAACCCAACAATAAAGGCTCAAACTTTAATCTCAAACATTACAAAATAAGGTATTGGACATGTGGGGTATATACGACCTTGGTTCTGAAGAGTGAGGAATCAGCAGAGGAAGAAGAATGCCAAAGAATGAAGAACCCAACAAGTGAGAGACTAAAAAATCTGTGTATCAATAACAAAGCCTGCAAATTTCAACGACCATCAATCAAAAACCAGACTCTTATCAGAATTACAGAGAGAAATGTTTCCAATCCAAATTGAAATTAAAGAAAAAAAACTAAAAAAACAAACCTTGGCCTTAGAGAAACTAGGAGAAGAGAATATTAGAGTGGACAAAGGAGCTGCAAGCAATGTAAGAATCAACGAACCCACGAAGAGACCTGGCAGGTTCGACAGTCCTAACGAGATCGCACCCTCGTCCCGCAACGGTAACACCACGAAATACGCGCTCAGTATCTGTAAACAATCCGTCAATACAAAGACAAATAAATCAGAGAGAGAGAGATAGAGATTACGAAGAAGAAGCAGGCGGAAGAGTGGATCAGAGTGGAGGTCTCATGGGGATGGACAGTGACGAATGCGGACACAATTGATTCTAATCGAAGCCTGTTACTGTTACTACTACCAGAACTAGTCATTGTTGCTCTGTTTCGACAAAGATGGAGACTTTATTATATTAGTATAGTTTCTAATTTATGCATTGATTTATTTAGCCTCCAATTCTTCTTCTCCTTCCTCTTCTTCCATGAAAGCTCCCAATTCTCCATCCTCCAGCTTCAACATTGGTCAACTTCAAAGTGGTTGTTTTTGTTTTCAAGATTTAGAATGAAGGACAACCGAAATAATCTATATTGATAACAAACCCCTCTAAGTTCTTTTCTGTTCTGTTTAGCCATTGATACTTTATTGTAGACTCCTTTTTTGTACTTCTTAGAGAATGAGGAGTTCATTGCATTTGTGGCTTAATAAATTTAACACAAGTTAAAATCTTGATTAATTGAGTACACCTTAATTCTAAGAATAAACAAATGATCAAATTTGTGAAAGTTGATAAAAAAATTCAGTTGAAAAAATATAATATAAATTAAAAAATATTGATTTTTTTAAATTTTTTAAAATTGTAATTAAATTTAAAACAGAAAATTAGAATTGTTATAAATCAAAAGTACTTATATAAATACATTTTTTAACTTAAAGTCATTAAGATTGTAAATTTTTTGACATATTTATTATTATTTTTGAACCTTTTACATTATTTTTTTAAAAAAATAACATGAATCTTAATTTTTTTATTAAAAATATATCTTTGTAGCTAAATAAAAAATCTATAGGGTCCAATGGAGTTTTGGCACCATTTTATTGTGCGGGAAGCGCAAAGCATAGGTGGCATCTGTCATGTCCAAAATATTATGCCAGATCATATTAAATGAGTTCATTGAAACAATTTAAATACTTTGAGAGTAATGTTGAAACAAAAGGAAGTTTTAAGAGTTTAGCGCAGCAATTAATAAAGTTCAAGTTCCACCCAGTGAGGATAGTCTGACAGAAGGAGAATTCGACTCTTGTTCTTATGGTGTGGAATCGAGTGAGAGCGGCGTTAAACTAGGTAGCTTTGGTTGTCGAGAACCCGTGTCGCGCATTAGAGCAAGTGGTCCCCTGAAACTTGTCTCACTGAGGTGTTACAGTGATCGCACTAGTGTACGAACTCAAATCTGCTGTCGATGTATCTATGGCTCTGGAATATTCCGTAGCGGGAAGGTAATTTCTACATAGTAACGCTTAGCAGGAGTATATTACTACTGGTCGCCCTGACTCCCCTTTTTCCAGTAAAAAAAAGTTCAAGTTTCATAAATGAAATTAACTCGAGAATGAGTGTTTGTTTTCGAGAAATTAAGTTGAAGTAAATCACATATTAATAAATTAATAGTTTTTTAATTAATGATAAATTAGTAAATTAAGAAATAAAAAAATTAATTCGTCTTTTTTATGTTGATATATATAATTAATAATAAACAAGGTAAATAATACAGTTGTTCACTCTGAAAAATAATGAAGTTGGCACAATAGATTTTGCATAATTAGCACCAAAAGCAATCCCTTCGCAGGTGGTTCCGAAATTAGTTTGTTTCATTGCATGGTTAGGTTATTCTCATAGATATACCAAAATCTTTTAAGGCTTGATGATCTAAGAGTAATAATTCAATCTTGAGAACTGTAGAAAGTTCCTGTTGAGCAAACATATTTACAGCGACTATGTTATGGCATTGCTCACAATAACCAGAGGAACAAGCGAACTTGGTTCCAAAATCTAGTTTATAAACTTGCAGTTTACTTGTGTTAAATTTACATCAATGTCGACAAGAGAACATTACACTTCATTTGAGTCTCTCTCTTCTTAGCCTTTCCAGCTCCTTCACCATTTGCCAATGCTCTAATGACAAGGACGTCTCGCCAAATGATGCTGCCATTGGGCGCCCCATTGTCAACCATCTGTGAATAGAAAGGATTTTCACTCAGATCTTAGACAACGAACAACCATGAAAAAGAAGACTAGATGTTCATAAAAAATATTCAAACCTGCTAAAATCTTCGCTGCCTAGGCTACGATCGGCTTGCCTTGCAGCAACTAAGTCATCTTCAACTACCTGTAAAGATTTCGCAATGGAATTAAATTCAGAAAGGCTCTTCTACTACCCAAAAACACAATCAGCAGATGCTAAAGATCAATAATCTGGTTGGCAGATGATATGCAACAAGTGTGGAAGAATACATGACTCGTTCACTTATTTAAATCTAAAGCAGAAATCTGTCTGGAGCCATAAAGACAAGTATATCAGAACTTAATATACTAAAGTAATTGCCTTCAGACGAAATCAAACAAGGAATTTCCAGCATTTTATCTGGATAGAAAGCAGCCAAGAGTTGGTTCATTAGTAAATCAACATGTTTAAGAAAATATTCATCTATGGCTCACATACCTTTTGCATTTCTTTTTCAATAGTATGTGGCAGTGATCTAACTGTAGCCAGGAACCATCTCCAAGCATCCAAAGATTCTGCGGCAGCAACTTCTGCGGAAAAAACTGAAGAAGGTTGGAGAGGCACTACTACATCGGCCGGTAAAATGTTAGATTTTCCCTCTGACAATATTAGCAGTTGGACATCAGCTGCCATCTCCATCTTATAGTACGTAAAATCATAATCAACCTGAAAGGACAAACACATTATAGTTACTCAGCAAATTCACTACGTTGAACCCAACTTGGCGCAATGGTCGAGAGAAAAATGCTTCAATTTTGTTGACTAACCTTTTGTGACGTTACAAGATCTTTAAGCAACCTAACATTCTCAACTCCAACAGAACTGAGGCTTCCTGCCTGCAACTGGGTCTCATCAATGATCAAGTGCGATCCTTCAGCTAGCTGTAGAACTCCAGGTAACAGCCTGAAACATCAATTCCGTATAATTGCCGAGATTGGAGACTGAATAGCAATAGCAGTGCAAGTGGAGAAAAGGGAGCAATTTCACAAGAGTATTAAGAAACTAGCTACTGTTCATCTGATAATCCTTTTTCGGGGCAAGAGAAGCTCTGTTAAGGTATTCCACAGTCAATGGCATGGAATTTGTAAATGGTAGGAGGTTCTTGATTGCACTGCTAAGCTGAGTGCCAAAGATGGACATGCTTTCCTTGGTCAATGATGAGAGATTTAATGAAAGCTTCCCTACAGCAACATTGTCTAGCCTAGTATGCACCTAGGAGAAAGTAAATGTATCATGAATCATAGGCCAGAGGTAGTATCTTCGTCACAAGACAGAATCAATGAAAATGTGTGGAAAAATTGGTTAATACTGCATGCATGGAAGAAAAAGATTACTTTGGACAGAAGATGCAGCAACATGAAATTTGCTGCTACACCATCGTTGCCAAGAGCAGCTGTAAGGTGCTGGAATAGACCTTCCCTTGAACCATTGATTAACTGAAGCTTTGTCTGTATGACCAAGCAGATTAAAAATAGTAAAATTTAAGTTCAGAGCATGGCATGTGAGAGTTCGTCCAAGGAATGGCAACCATAGGCACAAAGTATATAGAAAAGACAAACCAATAAATCTATTGGTAATGACAATTTCTTTTTTGTTGAAAAAATGACCTCTATTGCGGGAGAACTAAGCAGAAAATCAGAAATGGCAAGCTTCCTATGTATGATACAATGAAGAC
>CAODLS012259489.1:0-15567 GCA_948243855.1 Flueggea neowawraea | reverse complement strand
GTCGTAAGGATTCTTGAAGAGAAACATCAACAACCGAATAGTTCTAAGATTAAACCTCGAATAACCCGAAGAAAGAGCTTGTTGCAACTCATTCTCATCAATAAACCCACTCCGGTCTCTATCCACCATCTGGAAACTCCTAATCACATCCGGGTGGGTTCCAGGTGGAAAACCAGAATACCCATGTGAAGACGAATAAGAAGAACCATAACCACCCATATTACCATGAGGCCTGTGCTGCTGCCGACCGTAGGACTCGGGCAGGGACGGCGCAGAAGATGCATAAGAGTGTGAAGAAGAATATGAACTGCTATTGCTGCTATACGAAGCCATGAACGAAAATCAAGAAGCTTGATGAAAGAAAG
The DNA here is from genome assembly GCA_948243855.1 of Flueggea neowawraea. NCBI lineage: Eukaryota > Viridiplantae > Streptophyta > Magnoliopsida > Malpighiales > Phyllanthaceae > Flueggea > Flueggea neowawraea. The sequence goes on along the minus strand of CAODLS012259489.1, from coordinate 15,202 downwards.
AAGAAGAAAACAAAACGGGTTTTGTAAGGAGAGAGAGATGATGGAATTATATATGAATACGTTGTATAAAGTCGGTTTGATGGCTTCTGGGTGACGTCCGTTTTGCGTTTCTGCTCTTTAAAAATGTGTTTCGGTTACTTGTAAACTTTGCGTTTGACATTTCAAAAGTATATACGCATTACACAGTACTTGATTGATAAATGAAATGATTGATTCTTTTTCTGTAAATGGTAATTACTTGTTTTTTCTGTAAATGGTAATTACTTGCATAGTTGCATGCTTTGGTTTTAATGGAGTCATGATGATCAGTTTTATCACTTCCGTATGTCGACAAGGTTGAAGAAATGGTCAAAAGAAGAGCGTGGGTCAAATCAACCAATTCGCTTTAGGGCTTATTTATTAACTAGTGGCATATATTTGTAGGTTTAATAATAATTAATTGTCAATAAATAATAAAAAATATAATAATAATATATATTTTTATAAAATTAATTATATAAAAAATATAACATATACTACATGTTATGGGTTGCCAAATAAAGCCTTAAAAATTTTATTACAAACACGATGCTCTTGTATTTTTCTCCTCATTCATATCTCTCTTTTTCTTATTCCGGTACGCAAGTCAGCTTTTCCGCATGGATAATGAACTTTTGCTTACGGAAGACGAAAACATCTTTTTTATTTTTAGAATTTATTTATTTTTTCTTTTTTTCTAGTTTATTTTTTTCCTTTTTTAGTTTTTTGTTTCAAATTTTAAAAACTTAACCTAAAATAAACTTTTAATACTCTTTCAAACATTTTTAACAAAACATAAATTTTAACAAAAATCAACCTCAAATAAATTTAAAATAAACTTTGTTGGCCCAAATAACAAAAAAAAGAGTGGGTGAATTGATTTTTAAATATTAAAATCAGATTTGTACAAAATTAATAAAACCGAGAAAGATTTAGCAAAGTGACAATATAAGCACAAATAATATAATATAAAGAGCTTAGGAAAAAAGAGAAAATGAGTCTGAGATTTATAGTGGTTCGACTGAACCAAGTCTACGTTCACTCTCCAAGTATCCATTTGAGAGTTTTCTTTACTATCTCCTTCTTGGAAAACAATACTACCATTTGCTTCACATGGGCAAGCTCCTAATCACTTCAAGTTTCACGGGTACTTGAAAACCTTTACACTAATCCTAATTTCACAAGTGTTAGGACACCTTTAAAAACCTTTCTAACTTCAAAAGTATTAGGAGATCTTGAAAACTCTCAACAAAGTTATAGAAGTTTGTTTGAAACACTCCCTCAAAACGATATGAAATCTAAGGACAAAGGAAGAAACTAGCTCAACACAAGTGAATATGCATGAATTAACTCTAGAAAGAAATATGCACAAATTGATCAATTCTCGCATATTTCTTTCTAGAGTTAATTTGTGATCGTTGTATCAAGTTTGGAGTCGTTGAGTTTGAATTTGTGATCGTTTAGCACGTTTCCCGAAGCTACCGAACTTAACTGTTCTTCAGATAAAAGTTTCACTATAACTTCCAAGCATAGTTATCCTGCAAAAAATCAAACATTATATGCATAGACATCTGGACTCATTTGAATTAGGCTACATTATATTTACCATTTGGAGTGTTTTAGCCCACGATTTAATAACTCTTCTTTATGTAGAAATTTAACCACAACTTCTACTCCAAGAGTACTTGAGTATTGGAAGTATTTTATTTTACTATTTTTGGGTCTCAACTTTTTCGGTCCAACTTTCACTTGCTGTAATCTTTTGAGTTTTCATACTTGTGACCCAGCTTTCTTTTTGGACTTACCAAAATGCATCATAAGATAAGAACCCATTTACTTAGATTAAGTCCAAATCAATAATTCCTTAATATATCCATATTTCGCAATTTATCTTTCCTCTTGAAGACATCAAATTTCATACTTTAAATTATGAACTAATAACATCAATGCCTCAATGATAAGTTTAGACAATGATAAAGATCAAGTGAAACATATCAACCTCACAAATCATTCAAGTTCAAACAACTATTTTTATCTATATCAAATATGTAAATTAATCCAATTTCACTTAATTAATATTTATCATTATTTGTCATCATCAAAACATATTATATGAACATAAGAGGTCAACAATCTCCTCATTTTTTATGATGACAAATCCTATTAAAGATATCAACTTAATATTTCACTTAAATAATACTCACTTAGACATATGCATATTTTTCTATCAAATAATTCTTCTCTTATTTGACATCAACAAAAAGGATTAAGAGGATATGGATTGTCTCCCTCTATTTGAAAATAAATATGCATATGATATCAAGCGATCATCAAAACATAATGCAACAATTATTAAGAATAAGTAAAATTAAGGAACATAATGCATCTAAGCATTTTTCTCCCTATTATCAATTATCAACATTGCTTTTTGATATAAATGATCATTCAATATGAGTCAAGAGATTATCACATCAATAAGAACTCTCCTTGAAATTATGCAATAATTCTGATGAGAGTGTGAAATAATTTTTAATAAAATCATGTGATTAAAAAATTTCTTTCTGCCTCTAAGTTTATGCATTAAAAATTTTGAGAGAATCATAACATCAATGGCACAAATTGTTTAACATATGCATGAAATCAATATATCAATAATATCAACAATATCACAAAATCGATATATCAACAATAAATCTCCCCCTCCCCTTCCTTTTTTTTTGCCTCATCAAAAAGAGGCATACGGCAACAAACATAGCAAGTTATTCTCCCCCTTAATTCATCATACCAATTTTCCAAATCAAATTCAAGTTTCATGGCAAATACGAAATATTGGAGAAAGTAAGGCAAGAAAATAGTGGTCATGGCAAATTTTAGCAATCATCAATGACAAATTTCAGCAAGTTTCATGTGCAAACATCAATGTCATTATAAGAGTAGAGCAACCAAGGCATACTGCCAGCAACATAAGTCAGTAATCATTAAGATAAAACAATAAAGATAGATTATTTGCATGACTAAATCTGACATAGCAGCCCAAGAAAATAAAGCAGAGTTAAACCTAGGTACAACTAAGCCTGAACACAATTTATCAAATTAAGATAAGAGTAGCAAACTAAAGTACCAAAGTCATAACCAAACAATTGCAATTTATCCATAAACCAAAATGTTTTCCCGAGAATCCATACTACCGCTGGATTGAGCCTAGACGCCAAGATCAACAAGAACAAATTTTGGGAACATCCCCACACATTACTCAAGTGTCTCTTGAGATTTGAAGTCGACCAACCTCAAACTTCAACTGTTGCAACTCTTCAGTCATAGACAAATGAAGTTCATAGAGTTGTCTTTTTATGGGAATGGCCGATGACTCATCTACATAGGTTTTCGGTGTATGGGAGTTTCAAAGACAAAGAGGAACAATGTGGAAGGAAAAGTGAGTGGAGAGAAATGAAAGGGTGTGACTGGAGAGAAAAAGACCGAATAGTAAAGGGGTTTTGAAAAGTTTGATTTACACATGTGAGAAAGCCCAGGTGATTATTAAGATTAGAGGAAAGATAGTGGCTATTTAAAAGGCAAATCACGTGGTTCATTTTTGGAGAAGAGAAAAAGTGAAATAGGAATGATTGTGTGCAACAACTATTTCAATAAATGAAGATTAAGTGATTAAAAGTGCTGTTGTGAGATTGGGTAGAAAGGAGGCAAGGTTTTGGAAGGAGAAGAGAGAATTTAGTGAGGACACATATCACTCATTGAGTAATGCAATAGTGGTAATGATCAAATAAGACAAAACATTTTTTTTCTTAGATACTAAGCCATGCATTTTTACATAAATCCAAAGCCTAAAGATAGTGCATTTTTGTATTGCTATGAAATGACACAATAGAAATTTAATTTTCCAAGGATGAAAAATTTAATGATTTTGGAACAATGGATATAATGGAAAGAATTAGCAATACTTCCACTAGAAGTTCAAATAGAAATTCTATTAATATGATTTAAATGGTTAAGAGCGTTAGAATTTCTAAATTGTTTCTAACATACCAAGCTTTTCTCTAATAGATTTGAATTTTTGTTTCATCAAGAGGCTTGGTAAGATTATAGGGTAATTGTTCTTTTGTATTAACAAGCTTAAGAAATATGTCTCATTTTTTTTAAAAAAAAGTTAAAGATAAGAATGTACAATGTGAAAATAATCATCACAAAACATGTGGGGATATGGTGAACAATTTGTAAGAAAAGACAGGAAGAGTGATTTAGAAAGAATATGTGTGGCATGAGGAAAGAGAAAAATTCAAATGACCATGTTACATTAGAAAAGAGAACAATTAAAATGACTATTTCTTTTGTCTTTTCTCAAAAATTCAAGGCACCATTTCTTTCGTATTTTGTCAAAAGAGATGATAATGGGAGATATAGAGAAAAGAATACTTATCAAGACAATAGTAGTCAAGAAATATATCATGATAATGGATTGTTTTGGTAACTTGTACAATATACAAAGTCGCGCATATGATAACATGAGAGAAAAAGAATATGACATGCAAAATTCATTTTGACAAAAAATCACATTGTTCAAAGAAAAGTGATTAGACATAAAGTCTTTTATTTTAAGTGTAACATTCAAAAAAATATATAATGGTACACACAAAATTTTAAGCAGAATTTTTAGTCAATAGAGTAACAAGACTTTCTACGGAAATTAAATTTTTATGAAAATTAGAGCATACCAAGTTTACCTCTAATATAATTAAACTTTTCTCCATCAAGAGGCTTATTGAATATATCTACTAATTGCTCATTTGTGTTGATGAAATTTATGACACTTAAATCCAATGTGATTAGCACTTATCATGTTAGGTAAGATGGTTCATTTAGGAACCCAAATTTGCTTAATTCTAATATTTTTCCTAAGATGACACATGGATGCAATATGACCAAACTTACTACAATAATTGCAACATGGAAATGAAGTGTGACTAGCCTTAACAAATGTCATTTTAGCATTCTTTTGAAAATTATTCAACCCATATCTAAGACCATTTTTTGAAAGAGAATATCTTTGATTTTCCAATATTTTATCTAAATTGTCTTTTCCTTGAGTTAACTTGCAAGAAACTAAAGTGAGATTCTCTATATTTCCCACTAACACTTTCTTGTCTTCTTCCAAATTTTTTATTTCCTTATTTCTTACATAAAGTCTTGTCTTGAAGTCATGATTTTCTATTTGACAAAGTTTTAAATCATTTTCAAGAACACTCATTCTCTTCTTAAGATCAACATTTTTCAAACCTATCTTTTCATATTCACCAAGTAAAGACTCAAAAGCATCATATAGCTCACTGTAAGAGAGAGAATCAGTTACCTCATTATTTTGGTCTTCATTTATGTCCTCCAAAGCCATGAAACAAAAATGGGCAGCCTCCTTCTCTTTCTCCTCTTCATTTTGGTCTTCTAAAGCCATGAAACAAACTTCCTCCTTTTTTTCTTCTTTCAAAGCCATGAAACAAAGTTTTGCAACTTCCTTCTCTTCATCTGAACTTTCCTCACTATTACTCCAAGTTGCAACCATGGCTTTCTTCTTGTATTTCTTGTACTTCATTTTGAGAAGAGGACAATCAGCCTTTACATGTCTGGGCTTCTTACACTCAAAGCAAGTGATTTTGGATTCTTTTTTTCTTAAAATCATTTTTGGAGAGATCTCTCTTGAAGTTCTTAAATCTTCTCTCCTTCTTGAGAAATTTTTTGAACTTATCAATCATAGCAAGCTCATTATCTTTTTCTTCTTCACTTGAAGAAGCTACAACTTTCAAGGCAATGGTTTTCTTCTTCTTGGCTTGGTCTTCTTTCTCCTCTCTCATGGACATTTCATGAATTAAGAGAGACCCAACAAGATCTTCCAAAGGTAAGGATGATAAATCCTTTGCTTTTTGAATGGCGGTTTTGATTGGATCCCAACTCATTGGAAGTGATCTAAGGATTTTTCTTACAAGCTTGGAGTGAGTGTAAGTCTTTCCCAAAGCCTTGAGACCGTTTATAATATCATTAAATCTGTCAATAATTTCTTGTATAGTTTCATGTGGCTTCATTTCAAATAGCTCATATTGATGAACAAGAATGCTTGCTTTGTTTTTCTTGACTTGACTTGTACCTTTATATGTAACCTCAAGAGTGTGCCAAATTTCATAGGCGGTTTGACATCTTTGGACTTTGTTCAATTATTGTCGGCTTAAAGCACAAAACAAAATATGAACAGTTTTGTGATTGTATGATTCAAGCCATTTATCATACTCATTCCATTCAGCCACGGGTTTGTCAACAAGCTCACCATTTACTTCTTTTTTTGCTTTGAAAGGCCCTTCCGAAACAATATTCCAAACATCAATGCTCTCGGATTTTAGGAAGATCGTCATTCTAGTTTTTCAATAGAGATAGTCTTCACTTTCAAAAAATGGAGCATAGTTAATAGCAAGACCTTCATAGTTAGAAACAGACTTAGAATTTTCCATTTTTATTTTTAACTCTTAGGTGTTTTAAACCAAATATCAAGAGCACAAACTCTGATACTAATTGTTGGTCCAAATAGCAAATCAAGAGGTGGTGAATTCATTTTTAAAGATTAAAATCATATTTGTGCACAATTAATAAAACCGAGAAAGATTTAGCAAAGTGACAATATAAGCACAAATAATATAATGTAAAGAGCTTAGGGAAAGAGAAAAAATGAACCCGGTATTTATAGTGGTTCGGCTTAACCAAGCCTACATCAACTCCCCAAGTATCCACTTAAGAGTTTTCTTCACTATCTCCTTTTGAAAAATAATACAACCATTTGTTTCACGGGGGCAAGCACCTTAATCACTTCAACTTTCACGGGTGCTTGAAAATCTTTACACTAATCCTAATTTGACGGGTGTTAGGACACCTTTAAAACCCTTCCTTACTTGAAGGGTGTTAGGAGACCTTGAAGACTCTCAACAAAGTTATAGAAATGTATTTGAAACACTTTCTCAAAAGGATATGCAAATCTAAGCTCAAAGAAAAATACTACCTCAACACAAGCGAATATGCAAGAATTAGCTTTAGAAAGAAATATGCACAAGTTGATTAATTCTACTTGTTTCCTTAAGCTTCTTAAATCTTATTTATAGCCAAGGATCTCCTCTTGACTGTTATATAAAGTTTGGAGTCGTTGGATTTGAATTTATGACTGTTCTAGCACGTTTTCCGAAACTATCAAACTTAATTGTTCTTTAAGTAGAAGTTTAACTAAAACTTCTACTCCAAGTATAGTTATCTTGCTAAAAATCAAATAGTATATACATGGACATCTAGACCTATTTGAATTAGGCTACCTTATATTTGACCCATTTGGAATGTTTTGACCTACTATTTAATAACTCGTCTTTATGTAGAAATTTCACCAGAATTTATACTCCAATAATAATTAAGTACTATAAGTATTTTATTTTACTATTTTTAGGCCTCAACTTTTTCAATCAACTTTCATTTGTTGGAATTTTGAGTCTTCATACTTGTGACCCAACTCTTTTTTTGGACTTACCAAAATACATCATAAGATAAGAACTCATTTACTTAAATTAAGTCCAAATCAATATTTCTTTAATATATCCATATTTCTCAATTTATCTTTTCTCTTGAAGACATCAAATTTCATACTTTAAATTGTGAACTAATAACATCAATGCTTCAATGATAAGTTTAGGCAATGATAAACATCAAGTGAAACATGTCCACCTCACAAATCATTCAAGTTCAAACAACCATTTTTATCTATATCAAATATGCAAATCAATCCAATTTCACTTAATTAATATTTATTATTATTTGTCATCGTTTGTCATCATCAAAACATATTAAATGAACATAAGAGGTCAATAAAAAATTTTAAACTTTTTTCATTTTCTTATTTTAGTTCATATTTTCTTTTATTATTAGTTTATTTTGTTACTTTTTCAGTTTTTATGTTTATAATTTTTTCTTAAAAATTAACCTATAATAAACATTAAGTTTTGTAAGATTAGAAAATTTAAAAAAAAAAACTAAAAACCCAAAAAAAAGCAGCAAATTAACTCTACATAAACTTTTGTAAAACCTTTTAAAAAATTGGATAAACTTAAATAAATTTTTAAAATACATCGTCACTTAAAAACCAAAAAAAAAACCTCATTTCAACTTCAAATAAACCTTCAAAAAATTAAACAACTTTTATAAAAACAAAAAAAATAATTTATACTTTTTTTAGTTTATACTTTAAATAAACATTGTTAAAAAAATTGAAATAAAACTAGGGACTAATTTTGAATTTTCAACCAATTTTAAAAATAATTTTTCAAAGACAAGGAATAGAATGCAAAACCTAAAAGTAAGAGCAAAGAAACCCTAGCCACCACCAACAAAACTCAGATATGGCCACTGCCAAAGTCTCCAAAAGTAGCAGACGCAGAGCAAGGACAAGAGACATTGCGACAAATGAGACCGACAAGGTAAAGAAGAACGGCAAGCCGTGACAACTCTGAGTATGAAAGAGAGAGATTGCAAAAGACAAGGAGGAGAGAGCAAGAAAGAATCTGTCAGTTGGACGAAGGCGAAGATGGAGTTGCGAAAAGGAGGTGGAGCGGAGGGAGATCTGTCGAAAAGAAACAAAAAGGAGGCGGAGCGGACGAAGAATTGACTAGTTGAGAGGAGCGAGAGGACAGAGAGGAGGGAGAGGACGAAGGGCATGGAGAGGAGTGATAGGACAGAGTAGACGGATAGGAGGACAAGACAGAGAGATAAAAAGAGAGAGAAAGAAATATGACCAAATAAACAAAAAAAGGGAGAGCAAAAGGAGTGAATACCAATTTAGTCCGTAGGAATTAATAACATCTGTTCAAATAGTAAAACGGGCCCGAAAATTAAGAAAAAAAACCCATTGCGCTGTGTTTGTAAAACTACCATTTTATCGATAATGGGTCATCGTTAAAGCCCACCACACTTGAAGTCGGGCCCACTATCAACACCCGCTCACTCACGCTTCTGATGGCGGGAAACCGTTGGCCGTGAAATTAGAAGACAAAAAGAAACGTCGCAGGGCTTCAAAATTAAAGAAGTTGTGTTCGTCTTTTCTAGTTCGGAAACTTCACCTGAGAGAAGTTCTACTGTACGGACCGTAGGTGGGGTGAGAGAGATGGCTACGGAGACGGCGACAGAGACGGAGAAAGTGGTGGCGGATGCGGAGGAGCTGCCAAAGGCTATCGTGCGTCGGGTGGTGAAGGACACGCTCTCCCGCTGCTCCAAAGACGACGCTGACGTCAAAGTCCACAATGATGCTCTAATCGCTTTCTCCGAAAGCGCCCGCATCTTCATTCACTATCTGTCCGCCACGTAAGCAAACCGTTCCTGCATTCCTTATTTGTAGGTTCCAATTTAGGGTTTTATAATTGTTCCTCAATTTCTTAATCGAAATTGAACGGGTTTTCTAGCGGTTGAAATGCTTGGAATCGGAAAAATTCAATAATCTTTGTTGTGAAATGTGTAAAGGTCTAATGATATATGCAAGGAATCGAAAAGGCAAACGATTAATGCCGATGATGTGCTTAAAGCAATCGAAGAAATCGAATTCCCAGAGTTCGTTGGACCTCTCAAAGTCTCTCTTATTTGGTCTGTAAAACTTTTATTTTCAAAGCAATTAATTTTTTTTTAGATTTTGATGTCATGATCAAATTAAATTAAACTAAATAGATACAAGTACTGATTTAGAAAGATGGGTAAACTTCAAAGGGTGAGCATGTGTAGCATTGATAGGAGAAGATAAAAGGGGTTTGATTCTTTTTTGTTAGAAGAGAAATGAATGGACCTTTCTGTCGTTAGCATATGACGTCGTGAATTTACTGATAAAAAAGTCATGATTTTGAAATTGATTCCCATTAGGAAAAGTTTTAGGATTTGGATTTAGAAGCAATGGGAGAAGGAAAGAACGAATTTGATTTTGTAGATGGAAAATTTCAGTGTTTTGTGGGTCATACATCAGATGTCTCTGATGGGCAGAGAATTTTTTGTTCTGTACATGATAGGGTGCTTTAGCTGTCTTCTTATTCATGTTCTTAAAGGAAATCTACAGAAAAATTTGCCTCAGATTCTCTTATCTTATGTTGCTTGATAATCATGTTGTTGAATACTTGAATTACAGCCTTGCGACAAAACCAAAAGCATACTTCATTTGCGTTAAAATTATTTTCCATTTTGGAAGGATATTTTTTGAAGAAATGGCAGATGCTTGTTCATAAACTTATAATTGGATTATGAGTAGGTAACCATTTCTGTTATCTGACAAGACCTTTGTATTTACGAACACCTAATAGTAACAGAATTACAAATCCTTCTTAAGCTAGCCCTCTTGACGGAGTTTGTGGTTACATGACAGTTTCGGCAAAAGAACGCCAGCAGAAAGGGAGGAGCAACAGAGAACAAAGAACAGAAAAACAAGAGGAAAGCAGAAGAAGAGCCATCTAAGAAAGGCAAAAGCAAAGAAAACAAAGTCGACAAAGGCAAGAAGTGATGATCACTATGTGAAGCAAGAAAGAAGCGCATATATACTTGGTTAAGCAACACAATCTGAGTCTGTTTTCTGATGTGTAAAGATACGTGAATGCTTAAGATAGCTTTGTTGCAGTGAGAATGTCGACGCCATTTTCGTACGTGAACTTGTGTCATTTTCGACTGATTGATGTTTTCGTTCTTTGATTTGTCTGAGAAAGCTAAGAACACAGCGTGATTGTTTAGATTAAAGAACATGTTGCCATAAGATTTCTTGTTCAGCTCAAAAGGGAAAATCGGTTTGGGTTCGATTCTAGGCCCTCAAACAATCGACAAAACTAACAATAATACAACAAAAATAGCATTTTAATTACAAAGTCCGAATCGCAACTTAAGTCAAAAAGAGGATCGAATCAGCAATTTGCCGGACACAATCATCCTCCATATCCTCTCGTTTATGGACGCAGAAGAGGCACTCAGAAGTGGGCTTTTGTCGAAACGATTTGCTTGCTTGTGGACTGAAGCTCTTTGTATCAATTTTCAGCAATCCACCATGAAATGCATCTACTCTACTCTCTTTTTTCACAAGCGCTCCTATCTCGAAAAAGTTTCTACTGCACGTTGCCACAACACTTTCATTCGGATTTATCCCTCAAGAATCTCAAATTGAAGGATTGTGACATCAACACTAACCGATTCGTCAATTGGAAGTCACTGCAAAGCTTATCCTTGTCCTCTATGAAGCTGTCTGTTCACACTATCAAAGATGTCGTATTGGGTTACTCTTCTTTGGAGGAGTTTATCTGAATGTCGGGGATTTACTCGGATCAATTTGACCAACAACAAGTGTTCAAGAAAATTGGTGATAATTGATTACCGCAATGAAGATGAGGTGCAAGATATCAAGCTTGAAATTTCCGCTCCAAATCATCAATCACTTGTTCTTCTAGGTGGCATGCAATGGTTTAGATGCAAAGTTTTAAGCGCGGAATCTTTTAACTGATTGTTAACTGGATTTTTGTGATGATAATGAGGTAACAAATAAAGATAATGCGATAAAAATGCTGACATCTCTCCTTAATGATCTTTCTCACATTGAATTTGTTGCTACAGAGGAATGGGTTCTTCAGGTTCTGTCTTTGATTTAGTTGCCATGTCCAATGTCTAAGACTGTCAAGTGCTTGAAACTATACACACATTTGACGACTCATGGCATGGCTGGAATAGCGTGCCTGCTAAGAGTCTAAATCGCTTGGAGAAACTATTGATAGATATATGGGAACATGACCAACCTGTTATTTTGCCATGGTTTCCGAGGCAATATCGCGTGTGTGTAAGGAAACAAAGCTGGTGACATCTAAGTTTATCAGAACTGGATTTGATTTGAAGCTAAAGACTGTCAAGATTCGCTATCTTGTAGTGGATCCGTCGTTACTCTATGATTGTCCGATATGCCAGTTGCAGAATGAATAAAGTGAGAAAGCTATTCAATGCTTGAGAGATTTAGTTGATCATTTCTCTGTAGATACCTCCCTGCTGCTTTAACTATTGACAAGTTGATAACATTTTTGTGTCTTCTACATCTGTTGAAATCATGGACATTTGGTGCATTATTTCTTATGCTTTGCAAATTTGTTCTGTTACTGTCTTTGAACTGCACTAGATTATTTGTCGCTGGTTTCGAATATTTGTTAACAGCAGATCCTGCCCTCCGTTGCCTCCGACGCAGGATTGCAAGTTCGAATATTTGTCGCTGCTTTCGCCGTGATTTCTTTGAGAAAATCATCCTTTCTTTCTTCCCTCTCTAAATTTTCAAAAATCACATCTGCGCAGGTTTATTGAGAATGCCTCTTCACAATGCCGTTGTCTTACGTTATCATTTTTAGACTGATTAATATTGTCGTTCTTGGGTTTATGTCAGAGGAAGCAAGAACACACTATGATTGTTTAAATTAAAGAACATGCTGCCGTAAGAATTTCTGGCTTTATCATTAGCATTCCTCCTTGTTGGTACATAGTAAAATGCTTGGAAGATCTAACATAAACAGCAAGAGCTTCACAATGGAGACAAGGTGATGATTCAAAAGATGAACAAGTAAATTGCGCAAACTAGAAAACTAAGAAGCAAACCAAATAGTATATATCGAGATGGAATTGCAAGAGCTACATCAGAGCAAGATCTGTGTCCTCTCAAAGCCAGCCAGGGATCAATGTCTACGTTTCCTCCTCCATCAACATCAACGTTAAAGTTCAGCAAGATGCACTGGCATTTTCATCATCCATGAGTGAGAGGGAGGGAAGTCTAGAATTCATGTGGTTTCAATGACAGTCTCGGCAAAAGAACGCCAGCAGAAAGGGAGGAACAACAGAGAAGAAAGAACAGAAAAATAAGAGGAAAGCAGAGGAATAGCCATCTAAGAAAGGCAAAAGAAAAAGAACAAAGTCCACAAAGGCAAGAAGTGATGATGATCACAATATGAAGCAAGCAAGGGTATATTTAGTTGGTAGAACAACACAATCTGAGTTTCTGTTTTCAGATGTGGGAAGATATTTGAATGCTAAGAATGCCATGCTGCAGTGAGAATGTCCATTCAGAATGCCATTTTTGTACGTTAACTTCTATCATTTTCGACTGATCGTTGTTGTCGTTTTTCTGTTTACGTCTGAGAAAGCAAGAACACACCAGGATTGTTTAAATTAAAGAACAAGCTGCCACAAGAATTTCTGGCATTACCTTCAGTGTCCCTCAATGTTGGCACAATAGTGAATTGGATAGAAGAAGATCAATTCTAATACAAAAAATGGAGCCTACATTTTCCTCTATGAAGCGCAACATGGCACAATTAATATGGGCGATACCTCCTCCCGTCGCTGCCATCCTGCCTATGTCTACCCCTAACAGAACCGCGGCCAGTGTTCTTGCTACCCCCAGCGCTGCTGCTCCTCTGATGCGAGGGAGGTGGCAGGTGTGACTCTACTCCAGGTTGTTGTCTACATGATAACGAGGGACCATCAATTATCAGAAAACTTAAGAGTTAAACCAACTCACCCAGTTTTCAAAAAAAAGCTAGAATTCAAACTACATTGTTAGGACTGTAACAAATGGCTGAATCAAACCAACTCGACGTGTTCCTAAAAGGATGACAACTACATGAACTATAAGAATGAAAAACGAAAGATATCTGTAAAAACTGCATCTATATTTCTCGTTATGTTAATAATTCCTTCAACTTTACTTGTTCACTTTCTCTTCATGCGTTCAAACTGGTTCACGATGGTGCAGTGGTGCAGGTGTGTTGGCGTAAATGAAAAAATGGCATGATCAAACATCAATCAATAAAGTTTCAAAACTGCAAACAATGCGAAAGAAATTCTAAAACCAAAGATGTGTAGATAGCTTACAGCACATATCCAATCTGCCCATCAGGTAGGAGCATTGGCATCATTGTCAAGCCAGACGGAGCTGCTCCCCCTCCATATCCTAATGACTGCCAAAGACACAAATATCAGTATCAGTTGAAAGCTAGAAAGAACGATACTAGTAGTGGAAGATACACTTCATACACGTACAAATATGAGAAGGCACTAACTTAAGGCACTAACTGAAAGAGCAAAATAAGTAAGGTCCATAGCATGATGTTTATTTGAAATGTGCATAGACCAAAGTAAGAACTTCATAATGGAGACAAAATGATGATTCAAAAGGTAAACAATTCGCCTGCACTAGAACATTAACAAGCAAACCAACTAGTGCATATCAGGAACAACTAGCAAAAGCTACATTGGTGCAAGACTGTATCCACAACAACAAAGCTTATAACATGAAATCTGATTATAACTTCTTGGGAACAATAAAAAGAACGGAAAATCTTAGCCAAGTTTCCACACATGCTTTATTAACAATTAAATACAACAAATTATTAAATCACAAGAAATCATAGTTAATATACCGGTTCCATATTCATCACAGGAGCGCTGAGTGAGCCAGAAAACCAACTCAAATGATAAAACAATCAGAAGGGCTAAATTAAGGGTAAATCTTAATACAGAAAGGGAGCTTGCTATTTTGACCATACAGATAACAGTGTCACACAGTATGACAATATAAGAAGACAAACATAGTAAAACAGAAAATAACTGCATAAAGTGCATGCTATCAGACCTGTGCAAAACCTGCCGGGCCATACCCTGCTCCAAAAGCACCAAAGGGACCTCCCGTCAAACCATAACCAACATGAGGTGGGTAACTTGGTAGCAGATTGGACCCATTTGCATATAATCCTCCAAAAGACTTTTGATCGGCCTGAGGTTTAGCAAGAGAGCACTCCAACACTTGGCCTAAAAGCAAAGCAAACCAAGCCAAAATATTAATTTTTTAAAAAAAAACAGTTCATTCACTTCATAGTAACACGTGTATGTAGTAATGAATGGTCACCTTCTACTACATATTTTTCAGTATTCTTCAATGCTTTCATGGCACTTGACCTTTCTGCAAAATGTACAAAAGCAATTCTATTCATCTCCTGTCCAGGCTTAGCTGTTGGTAAAACCACTTTTGTGATTTTGCCATGGTGTTCAAATAACTTCTTCACCTGATCTTGAGAAACATTCTTTGGTAAATTCTTAACATAGATCACTTTCACCTGCA
>CAODLS012259432.1:0-11087 GCA_948243855.1 Flueggea neowawraea | reverse complement strand
GCTGTAAAAGATAAAGGACTTGCCTTCTCTTTGGATCTGGTTCATCACCAGCCCCATTTTCTCTCATTGCAGGATCACCTCCTTCCTCACTGTCACTTGATCCAGGTACTTCTATGGGATCAGCTTGACTAGATTCCTGACCCTAAACATGTACCGGCACCATTTCATTCAACTTGCTTGTATTATTAGATGGAAGCATTGAAGTAACTTCTGACTTAACCTGAGAATTCATAGTACCGTTTTGATCATTACTGTCTCTTGCACGTTTATTTGGTTGTGGCATCTCATGGTTGTGCTGGCCTTTGTAGATGATCTCAGTTACTTGGCCATCACTAGAACGCTCCACCTTTTTCTTGACAGGACAATTCAAATGTGTACACTTGTAGTAGCTTCTTGGGTAGTCACTTCCCTTGATTGGATTCTGCCCATATTTGCGCCAGTTGTAGCCATCATCATTGGGTTTATCAACACCAATCGGAGGTTGGTATTTCTGATCAGATTGAGAGGATTCTGACGGTTCCACAGTGGAACTCTGATGGAGTGAAGTTGATGGTGGCATGTGCTGGTGCTGGTGAGAAGCTTCATTAGCAGAAGAGAATGGATGACTTAGCATCAACTTTGCTGGAGCTGTTGTAAAAGATTGTTGATATTGGGATTGCATGTTCATATGGGATTGGTTGGCTAATGCAGCTTGAGCTGTAACCTGAGCCAAGGCTTGTTGGTGGGACATTCCAAATGGACTCTGCATGGATATAAAATGAACAAATGTAAGATAAAAAGATAGTCATCACTTGGCAGCATTATAGCGAGGAAAGCCATACCACATACTGTTACACTATGTATATTCCAATTTGCAAATGCAAACTGACACATATTCCCTGAGGCTTCTGAATCCATGACAGGTGTTCTTTAAGGGGAAAGAGAACTTCTTGCTCAAGTTTTAAGTTTTAGAATGGGTAGAAGATATCTAGTTGGATATTAATTGTAGAAGTCATTGGGATCCCAAAGTTCTTGCTCAAATTATCATCTAACATTATCATCTATCAACCACAGGAGAAATATTTAAATTCCATTTTGTATGCCCAGCAGATGTTCTCCTCTTAGATCCAAAATAAACATCATCTTGGTAAGGGACGAAGCCCAATTCACACAATAAAAATAATTTTAGAAAAGAAAAATTCAAAAAAGAAAGATTATGAACAGATGCATCAGCAAGATTTTAGCTACTAGTCATCAATTTAAGAGTTACAAGGCCACCAACCAGTAGAGTTAACATTATTAGACAGTGGCCAGCAGAAAGAAATGAATTCCATCAACAAGAAATTTTATAATCAGAAAGCCTCTTTCCCGAAATCCAAGATTCCAAAATAAGAATTCCTTCAGAACCAAGATGATATAACTTCTATATCTTTCCTTCCAAATCAAACATCTAATGGCCCATAAACCAAGTATCCAACCTTACAAACAGCAATGCATTCAAGTGGCTATTTGAAGTTGTGAAACTCTCCTCCCTTCTCTCAATCCAGCAATAACCCAGACAGTATTTCTCAATGATAAACCCCAGAAATTCAACCAAGAACACCAATCACCACCAAATTAGTAGCTAGAAAAAAAATATTTTACTTCTAGTTTATTGTTTAAGCTCGTTAAAATGGTTCCTCTTTTTTCAACTCGTGAACTGCCCAAATTATGATTCTCAATGCTAAATCCCCGCCCAAAATTTAATCGAAAAAAATCACCACCGAAATATTTGACCAAAGTATACTCCTCGATATCAAATCCTCCAATTCAACCCAGAAAACAATCACCATCTAATGCTACCTTAAAAGCTCTAACCTTTTATTTTTCTACTTCTACACAGTAGCAACAATTCACAAAAACAAACTTATACAGAAACCAATATAGCTTCCAAGAGCAACCCTTTCCCTTCCCTATTTCTAAAATTAATCGAACAACAGAAAGCAAACCAGATCCACAAAAATTCTCGAATCAAATCACAGAAATTTACCTGAGGAGAGAAGAATCCAGGAGAGTTAAGCAACCCAGATGGACTCAACCCAGGACGCACAGTAAACAATGGAGACCTCGCAACCATCAAACTCATAGGCCTACTTTGCTTAAACCCCAAATTACTATTACTCTCATCATCCTTCCCAGATGAAGCAGCAACAGTATTGGAAGTATTTGAGAGTGAATTATCATGAAAAAGACTTGGCCTTGCAAGAGGAGAAGCCATGGCACCAGCAAGAAGCTGAGAGAAGGACCCACCACCAGAGGAAGAAGTATCGGGGTAGTTATCAGAGCAGAAGAAGCTTGAGATGAGAGTCATAGGGCCAGGACTGAAACCTATTGTGAAAAGGGAGACCATTGAAGGTCTTGGTGGTAGAGTTATTGTGGGTCTGGATGGTCCAGTAGTTGTTGTCGAAGAGTTCTGCTTCTCTGCCATTTCTGAAGAGAAATATTAAGGAAATGCTCTGTTTCAATCTCTCTTTCTGCTTTCTTCTTGGAGCCAATAATTGCTGTTTGTGCCTCTGTTTACAATTAAGTTGAACCTTCTTCTTCTTCTTCTTCTTCTATCTTTCTGCGTATTGAATTATTTCTCTGTCTCTCTCCCCTCTCTGTCTCTCTCTCTCTCTCTGTACCTTTGGTTTTTTGGGGAGTTTCGTGCTATCTTTAAATTCAGTGGAAAGTCCACGGGGCAGAAATGAACAATCATTATTTTTTTTACTTTGGCCGCTTGTAACTCAAGTTTCTAAAATCGTTATGCGGAACACCTATTTAACATTTTTATTGTTATTTTATTAAAGTTCTCAGTTTTTAACCCTTCAGTTTTTTTATCCGTAATCAGAAACTACTTTAAAAGTCCTGCAGAACACTACTAGCTTTCCACTAAACACAATTTTATTTTAATCCTCCAACTTTTATCTACTACTTTATTTAATACTTTCTATCCCAAATTTATTAAAATAAAAATAGTTCATTCAAATAAAAATAATTAGTTAAAATAAAAATACATTAAAATAAAAATATATTAAAATAAAGTTCATAATTTTTATTTAAATGAACACTTCAACATCATTCTAAATAGATTGATTGAAATTATTTTGAATTTTTTTGTACTCCTCGTCATCAAAAGAGGAGAAAATATTTTCAAGTGCAAACTCTTCCATTGTTTTGTTTTTGTTGTTTGAAAAATAATCGAAAAAATTGTTGAGATCCATTAAAAAAATATTTGGAGAGAAATTTTAAAAGTTGAGAGAGTTTAGAGAAGAGAAATAAGTGTTTGAAGTAAAGAAATGATAAAAAAAAATATGTCTAGGGGGTATTTATAGGAAAATGGGTAAAACTAAACGTTAGAGACCAAAAGGGTAATTTTTCGGCCCCAACGGTACTCCAATGGTAATATTATCGTTGGAGTAAATCTGACCGTTGGATTAATCAGATCTAACAGTCAAATTTAAATATTTTTTTTTAAAAAGTAAATGTCTGGTCCCGCGCCTGACACATGTAGCTCGTTCTCCCACAGGAGAACGGGCTACCAGACCGTAACGCCGTAACGCATCCCAGTCTGAGGGCTAGAAACGGTAACCCCGTTACAACCCGCCTTAAAGAACTATATTTTCCTTGTCTTAAAATAATATATTATATTTTTTACTTAAAAACTATTTTTCTTGCCTTAATATAATATATATTTTATTTTGTGAATTTTTCTTGAAAAATTATTTTTGTGAAAATTTGAAACTTACTAGGGTTTTCTCACCGGAGTTTTTGTTAGTGTTATTTCCTCTTTTTCCCGATGTACAATCTACTAAATTTATTAAAATTTATTCAATTTATCTTAGATAAAAACTCTTACACATCAAACTCAAAAGCTCAAGATAAACTATGACCAACCACAAAAGGATTATAGGCATTAATAAAATAAAAAAGAAAAAAAATGAAAGTTCAAAAATGAAAAATAACCAAAACAACACAATACTAAAAAGAAAATTTAAAAATAAACTTGGTTGCCTCCCGATGCTCATTTAACATCATTAGCTTGACGAACTTCCTTGGCTTATGGGGACTTGCATGATACGCGAATCTTATTCTTGATGGCAACCCTCACCAACATGCAATATTAAATCACCTTTTCTTCGATCTGCGACACAAAGCGATATGCCTTTGGATGTTTTTTTCTCATACTTGGTAGTTCAATAACTTCTTTTGCCTTATTTTTCTTTTGAGCCTTTATTGGCTTTTTCTTGGTTCAAGTCATGCTTCTCTGAGGGTTCATCCTTCGTGTTCTTTTCCTACAAATGTTGTTCCATATAAGATGAAGTAGTGTTGTCCTTACTTACTAATGTATGTGTCGATTCATTATTAGAAGGATTTTTCAACTTTTGGAATCTTCATCTTAGCATGTTTACCTTTAAGTCTAAGAGTTAAAACCCCTCTATGCACATCTATAATGGCCCTAAAAGTAGCTAAAGATGGTTGATCAAAGGTGTTTCAACATTGGTTTTCGTATTAAGAATTACAAAATCAACAGCAAATATCAGATCACCAATTTTAACCAAAATGTTCTCTATCTTGCCCTTAGAATAAATGATAGATTTTTCAACTAACTGTACATGTATCCCAATCGATTTGGGTTCTACCAATTCCATTTTCTTTAAAAAAGGTTGTGATATTACATTTATACTAACTCCTAAATCTACTAGTGCTCCAGTGACATGAAAACTACCAAGATAAAAGGAATAGAAAACCTTTATGGATCCTTTAACTTCGCAGGTAACTCACTTTTTAGGTTTGCAGAGCACTCTTCTTCAAATGTAGCTCAGGATGAGCCTCAAAGCTTCCCCTTTTATCTTAGCATGTCCCCCAACTTTTTGGCATAATGTGTTGCATGCATCAACAACTCACAACTGGAATATTGACATGAAGCTATTTAAGCATGTTTAGAAGTTGTTCCTTCTTGCCTTCTTGAGTGCAACAAGATATGGAATTTCGAGGCTTGTACTGAGCCACTTTTCTCTTTGGCTCCACTTTAACCTCATTGTCTACTTCATTCTTTTCCATGGCCTTTTTCATCACACTAACCTCCTTATTATCACAAAGCTCTCCTCCACTCAAAAAAATTGCATGAACATGCATGCTTCTTAGGAGTTGTCTCTGTTTTACTTGACTAAGGTGCCTTGTTGCCTTTCAAATACTATTTTGGCTATCTCCCTAATTTGATTCTCCAAATTATGAATGGATGCACCTTAGTTTCTCATAGCAGTCTTAAGTCTTAAGTTGATGGAAGCGATTTTCATATATTTCTATATACTTTGTCATTAAATCTTCAAAACTTGGCTTCCTTTTCTGCTGTGGTTGTTGAAATCCTGGTGATGGGTTTTATTTATGGTCTTTTTGACCTCCCCAAGAGAATTTGGGGTGATTTCTTCACCATAGGTTATAAGTATTACTATAGGGATTGTTCTAAGACCAAGGAGCGTTATCCATATAGTTTATTAATTTTCCATATTCCCAACTCAAATGTGCTTCTCCACATTAAGCATATTGTTGAACCATTGATATTCCATCAATCATTTTACTTAGAGCTTCTACCTGTCTTCTAGTTGTGCTGCAAAAGTTTTAACTACATAATAAAAACCAATTGGTTTATTATGCCTAGCTCAAGTAGTGTGCCAATGATAGTTGTTCATGGCCATCTCTTTTATCCATTCCTAAGTTGCTTCAGATGTCTTATTATTCAAAGTTCCTCTAGTTGTTGAATTTGCCATTTGTCTAGTGGTTGGATTTAACCCGGTATAGAAAGTTTGCATCTACAACCATGTCGAAAGGTCATAATGTGGACATTTCCTTAACAAATATTTAAATCACTCCCAAGTGTCATAAAGTGTCCTCACTCAATCTATGCAAATATAGAGATATAATTCTTGAGCTTAGCAGTCTTGGCAGGTGGAAAGTATTTTGATAGGAACTTCTATACCATTTGATTCTATGTAGTAATATGCTTTTTGGCAAAGAATTCAACCATTGTTTAGCTTGACCCCTCAATAAAAACAGAAACAACCATTGCATCATTAGTGCCCCCTTAATCTTAAAGGTGTTGCAGATTCTGAGAAAATTTGCCAAGTTTGCATTGAGGTCCCCATCCTACACCCTATCAAACTGAACAGACTATTGCACCATTTGAATGATGTTTGGTTTGATCTCAAAATTATTGGTTGCAATAGCTAGTTTAACAATGCTAGACTCGTTCCTGTCAAGTTTGGTCTAATGCAATCAAACATGGGTCTCTCAGGCTCTAGCATGACTACCGACTGCTCTTTTTCACCTTGTCTATCCAGCTCTTCTTCTCTGTCTTAATCGATTCTTGAGGTTATGAAGAGTTGTTTTCTCAATCTCTAGATCTTCTTCAACTAATTCAGTTGGGTTATTTTGAGTCATGCACTAACCAAGCTCTTAAAATAACAACAAAAACAAAAGAAAGCGTAACTCAAAGAAAACAAGATTTAATGAAACGAAATAAAATAAATGTAAAAAGAAAAAATGGTTATATTAATAAAAATTGAGCTTTCCAAATATCCCAATCCTGGCAACAAGGCCAAAAACTTGATAACTACCAGATTATAGAGTATCGTATTCCATTAAGACTCTGAGTACTAATAATTACCATCTTTCTATTATCCAACCAACAAATTAGAGTGATAAAAGTAATGAAATTAACAATAAATAAACTAAAACTGATAGAAAACACAATTGAACTAATGAATAAACTAAGTAAGCAATCAACAGAAAACACAACCGGAGCAATGAATAAACTAAGCAAACAATTAACATATTAAGCAATACCCAAATATCAAATCCCCTTAGGACGTCCTAAGCAATTAGAAATCAAACACATAACCAATCTCTCATTCATTGGACTGTAGAAATTCCTGAATTACGTCAATCTCTCTCGAGTTAATTAACAACTAATATTTAGGTTGATCAGTTGAAATCTCTTTCTAATTGAAACCACTGTGATTGCATTAATTTACTGTCTAATATGGAGGATTTATGTCATCCTATTTCTAGGATTGCATACAACTCATTTCATTTATGGTTGATTTGTTCATATAAAGAATTTCTCAATCTCACTATACAAAATCATTCATGAACTAACACATCGACACATATCAATTCAATTAAATCAATCAACCATAAATGAATCATAATAAATCAAAAGATTGAATTGAATAATTGAAATCAAACAACAAAACCCATCCTAGGGTTCGTCATATCGAGGTACTAAGTCAATTTAGTTCATATTGTATGTGAATAAAACAATGAAACTAAAGGGAATACATAAAATAAAAGAAATCATGATAACCCCTTTCAATCTCTTGTAAATCTGCTCTAGATCAATGGAAATCTACTCCCAAAGTGTTATCTTATTCAAAAACCCAGCTCCTCTTGCCCTTCAAAGTCACATTTTTCTGTCCCAAAGTTGGCTCCCTTCAATTGGGTTTGCATTTCAGCTTAAATAAGAGCAAAAATCTCGCATCTAGTAAGACACAACCTAGGACAACTATGTCTCTCCCCGTGCAATTGAAAATTGCGAAAATCAACTAAAACAAGCTTCAAATGAAGGACACAACGGTGCCCGTAATTGACTTCTCACTCAACTTTTGCCAATTTCACCCCGGTCTTGCTCAATTTTCCGTTCTTTTTCACTAAATGAAAAAGGACCTAAAAAACAAAATAAAAGCAAGACATGTGCTAAACCCATTCAATTTATCATCAATCTCAAACAAAATATCAAAATTTTGACACTCAAAAGATGTACAATTAGGCGTTTATCAGTACTGGATCAGCAAAAGATGTTATAGGAGCTAATAATGATTCAAAGAAGACTAATAGGTTGAATTTATTTGGAGTTTCAAGCCCTAGAGAGTGTGTTTTGTTAGAGAAAGGATTAAATTGGAAAAAATAGATATTAAAAACCAAGGGAACCATGCCTTTATTAAGCTCCACTATTGGTTATGAAAGTGAGTCAAATGCTTGAATATCAGACAAGAAATTCAAAAAGGAATGGTTGTGGTTTAAAAGGTTTGTTGCTTGTAGGCCACGTGACAAAGAAAGGCGAGAGAGGAGGGGGAGGGGGTATAAACTCACTTTATATTCAAGTCTTGAGTTGCATCACTTTTTGTTAAAGAGAGAGTTTGAGGGGAGAGATTGGGGTGACAAAGATGTAGAGGAGAAAGTGTGCAAGGGGTGGAAGAGAGCAAGAGGTTGAGAAAGGTGAATATTATTCTACCATGTCAAGACATGTTGAGTCTCCTGTTATTTTTGATCTAAAGAGAGTTAACTCAGGGGCTAAAATGTAAGTTCCCGAAAAGGTTGGGATCAAAATTAAGATTTGACTAAACTACAGGGAACACATTGTAATTGACCCACAAACTTTGTTCGGACTTTTCTTTTGGAACATGGAAGTCTCAGTCGAGGCATATCCTAGTGTATCCAAATTCCAAGGTGAGCTTTAAATTCAGGACTTCGAGATCTTAAGATGGGTTTGGCTACCACCAAGTCAAACCACTTAGTTCTCTTTGTTCCGACTTTAATAGTATTGAGTTAATATTTGTTTGTTGAGACGCTAACAGTATGACTAATAATTCATCGAAATAATCTACTTCTATAAGTATTCTAGATAAAAAGGAGCCATCCTAGGTCTAAACATAACGTATAAACATCCTAGGGTTTTTTTTTTATCTGGAGTTCTTTGATGGCTTTACAATTTGTTTGTTTATCATTCAAGTGATTTCAATAGGATATTTTGCAAATAAAAAATTAAATATTTTAATCTAGCGTATTAAAGTATATCCATTTTAATATTTATGACTTTGTTTGGTATTTTGATTTGAAAAAATGCTATTAGCAAATGATGATTGACAAATGGTGTTGTATAAAAGTACTTTTTATGAATAGAAAAAATTGTTTGGTTAAAAGTATGATGAGTGGTTTAAAGTGTAGTAGATAGTTTTAATTTTCTCTGGTATGAAAAAAAAAACAAATCTTAACTTTTCTGAAACAGAATTTTTAGGGGGTATTGTGACTGCGAATTGTAGTTTTTTAAATTAAAACTTAATAATTAAAAGCTGCGATTAATTTTAAAACAAAGTTTTACAATCTCAACACAGTTGTAATCTCAATATCAAACAAACATATTTGACCAGCAACGTAGCAAAATATAGCACAAGTTTAATTACAAGCTGGTGGAAATTGAGGTCTGAGTGAGTTGTGGCTGTTGTTGCGGGTGCACACCACAAATAAAGGGTTCGCTGCTCTACAATAAACGTGATCCCAAGTTTCCAAACTAGTTGTGTATTTGTCAACAACTAACACAGTGGAGGCCACAAACAAGTCGAGTGAATTTAATAGAAATGTAGACTGACGTTTGTGCTGGTGGTCTCAACGACAAAGAGGCTCCCCATTAGGGCTGGGCATTTTGGTCCAGCCCATGGGCTGGCCCGAGCTCGGCCTGGAAAAAGAGTCGGACAGGTTTTTTTTTTAAATTAATTAGGGAAAGACAAAAGTTTTAATATAATGTGCCAAATGAAATTTAAGTTATTGGAATTGGATTTTCATCTTTTACATGATAAGGCTGTCCATCGAACATTATGTCTTAAAGCCACATGGTTATAACCATGCTTCTATATAAACATTAGTAAGCCATTAACATTCTAGTAATTGAGATTTCAACTTGAAATTTAGTTTGTGAATATGTAGTTTCTACATAAATTTCAAAGGGAGAAGAAAACCAAGAGACATGTTCATGGTTAGGATATTTAAGAGAATCAAGCGGAGGAGAAGAGATTATTGGGGAATCAAACTTGCCTCCTTATTCTTATTTGGAAAAGAAAGAAAAACGGAGGGGAAGACAAAGGAGATGAAATATTGAACTCCAAATCAGGGTGGAATAGAAAAGAGGAGAAATCAAAACTCAATTAAAATATCTCTCCATCATTCCATTTCAATTTTCTTTTTTTACCATGCAGAATAAGGAATTTTTTCCCCTTCATTTCCTTTCATCAAAAAAACCCTTTATTCTTCTTCTACACCTTTATCCATGCATAGCCTAGGTGAAACTGCTTAAGATATGGCAGGGTTTAGTTGAAATCTAGAAAGCTCATTCTAGCCTTTTGTATGAAATCAATAAACCATGATTCAAAGAAAGCCTAGAGTAGCTACACATCATTTGCAATTACTTGCTCATCACATAAATCCCTCCAATTCATGCTTTTGGGGGGAGGGGAGGATAGAATGACAGCAGAATATGGACAGTCAACAATTTCCAGGAAATCATACACAATTCCACTTTCCAGCCTCCAATGTGGTTTAGAAGGACCTGGTTATTCTCATTTATAAGAAACTAAATACTTGTTTGGCATTATAAAATTATGAAATGATGCATTAATGCTTTTGAAGACATAAGCACTTACTTAAGTGATTCTTCTTCAGTGTCATCTTCACCAAGCACCCCTTTCCTCAGCACAGTTTCTAACATGCCAGCTGTCTGGTACCTGAAAGCAAAGGCCCTCTCATTGGGGAAAAAACCAATCTGCAGACTAACCATTGTGGATATTCAATAGAAAACATAAACACTGTTGAAAAATAACCTTTTTTTTTCCCTCAAGCATGGATAGATGAAAAAAAACGTTTAAGAGTCAAAAAGAACCCACCTGTTGATATTTATCCACGGTGAACATATTTGTTTCCTTAATTTTATATTCTTCCCATTCTGGCTCCTCTTCCTCTCCAGAGATTGAAGTGCTTGTTGGTGGTTGTTTTACGTATAGCCTGCCAAGTATAACCAAATTAAGTCTCTAGAATGGAAAAACATGACAGTGCTCATATACAACTTGAACAGACCATTGGAATTGAGATAACACAACATAAACAGCTCAAAAAAAAATTACTATTGTGTCGTTAGATCACTAATGATTTCTCAGTAAAACCAAGTTTACAGCTATTAATTTTGTGTATATTTTTTACTAATTATATTAGCAGAACAAAGAATTGTGATAACTACCATACACAACATTAATCACTATATT
>CAODLS012259427.1:0-12740 GCA_948243855.1 Flueggea neowawraea | reverse complement strand
AAAAAAAAAACATAAAATAACAAATTAATTGACAGCAAGTTACATAGACAGTAAAGAAGACCACGTAACTATATCATTCTACATAATTTACATCAAAGTGCATGCATGTAAATTAATAAATTCAACGTGCAGAAAATATTATTAAAATTATATTTTATAAATCAAACAAACCAAGAATATAATTACGGCAATCTTTCAAACATGGTGCAACAAATTAATCAAAGAAAGTCAAACAATGCAACAAATCATATTTACACAATTAAATTATTAAAATCATGTGCTCAATTGCTTTCACATACTTCACATGGAAAGCATAAATATAAACCATGAATTTAGAGAAGATTGAAAAGATGAACATAATTTGATTTTGCGGCATACCTGTGCGGGTGCAGGTGTTATTCTTGTGTTTTTTTTTTTATATAAAAAGATAGTTATTTTCATAAAAGGGAAATTTAGGATTATTAAATTTAATGAGGATAATGAGAGAAAAATATGTCAATTTTTTATTCCATTGCTTACACCCCAAATTGGTTTGTAAGAAAAATAAAGGTATGCAAGGGTATGAAGGGTTAAGTAATAACCCTATTTTACTTTACTTACATTTCCATTAAAATTTGAAAAACACTCCCAAACAAGGTTAAATAGCTACCCTTGCTTCACTTCCCCTTCCTTTCACTTATTTACACTCCATCCAAATACACTGTGAGAATTTTACTGGTCATAAGAGCCCGTGGATGGTCGGAGAAAACAAAGCCATTTTTTATTAAAGCCTGGTGGGCGAGGGTTCGATCTGCGGCGAAGATGGAGGGGTGAGAGCTAAGGCGAATAATGAACATGGTCCTAAACTTCGCATGGAGAGAACGTAAAATTGATTCGATTTCAGAGGCAGATTTTCTGAGCCATATTATGTTGCCGATAATGGGAAGGTGGTGGGGCCAGGAGGTAGATTAGGGTTTGGTTTGGAAGAAATAAGGTTGAAGAAGGCTTTGAGAAGACCAGAGACGCGAAGGGTGGTGAGAATAAGGAACCAAGTCTCCATGTTGAGGCATGTTGATGAAACAAATGGCTATAATGGCACAAGATAGTTTTGTGGGTGTTGTTGCCTCGAAAAATGAACAGCAATAATAATAGAGCTCAAAGAACTCAAACTCCTCGAGAAATGTAAACTTCACCTTGAAACCTGAAAGCACAAAGATCGGGTTGCTCTCCAGGAAAACTCTGACGATCAAGTCAGTAATTAATTTTGCACAGTATTGGTATGTGTGTCAAGTAGAACATACCTCAACGAGTGTATCTGCAAACTGTTTATAGGTGGAGAATTACTGGGGGATTATTTATGACTTGTAACGTTTCTTGTTAATATTGGTTGTAACATTTCTACTATGAGTTTAAACATACTAAATGGGTTTTATTACGCATGTTATATCAAATGATCCCTACTCTTTTCTTCAGACATTTCGAAGATAAGAGTAAAAATTCAAGGCGCGAGTTCAATTTTGACGTTGGTGTCACTGGTGAGGGTCTTTTTGAATTTTTGTTTCTCATTTTGGGGATGTTCTTATGACTTTTCTGGTGCTTAGGTCCTCGATGGGATATTTTTGATAAGGCTGCTTCTAGGCTTGCCATCCATCCTAGCCCATTTTGTTATCTTTCTGCTGGAGGGCCTCTTCATTCACTTTAGCCCATATAATCTTTCTGAAGCTCATTTGCCTCAATCTTCTTTCGCTGTCTTCTTCCTTTCAATTTCAATTTTTTTCCCTCTTTTTGCTTCCAAATTAGTTCAATTCTTAAACACGCAAATTCCTGGCTTGATTTCTGCTCAACATGCCAAATTTATTTCCTTTTCTTCTTTCTTAGATTTAATGTTTTTTTGCTTCTTTTCTTTTCCATAAACTAATTTGTGCTATTCTTCCTTTGTTTTTTTTTTTTGTCTTGTTTTTCTGGTTTTCATCCGCCATAGGTGTCAATGGTGGGAGGCGGCAGTAGTTGGAGACGATAGTGAGTGGGTGGCGTGGCTTACCTGAACCGAGGCTCAAAACGACACCGATGTCTTGTGTATGACATTGTGAATCTCTACGTCAATGCATGACCACAACTGAGCCAGTGCCGCATCCTTCAACAACACCATCTCCGCCATCTAAATGCACCGCTTTCCACATATCGACATTGCATCATACATACGATGTCTTGTGAAAGACATCATCGGTCTTCTGCGACAATGCCTTGAACCATCTTCCGACGACGTCGTTTCTGCCATCGAAACACATCGCTTCCTACAGCATGAAATCGCGTCTTGCAATGATACCGACGACAGCTTCTCTGCCACCTTTAACGACGTCATAGAAGCGTTTCTCTCTCTCTCTCTAATAACACTGCCAACATGCCCGGCTTCATTCCATCCTTCGATTGAAATACTGATGAAACTGACGCTTTGTCCTCCTAAGCAACACCCTGTTGACAATCAGAACAAGCCGATCTCTTTAATGGAGTACCTAAATAACCATCGCAACTGCTCAAAACGGTATCCTATTCTCAAATGATAACACCTCTATTGAAACGACAGCAACAAAACGACATTGTATCTTGCAACATCTTCCCAAAATGACAACGTCCTGGTTCAAACGACATCGTTCCTCTCTTAATGACATACATCACATTTGTTCAATGCCGTTTCAAAACTTTTCGTGCCCAGATGACGCCGCTTCGCTCGAACGACACCACCTGGACCCAAATGACAGTGTTCTAAGCTCAAAGACACGCACCGCGCCTTTCTTCTTGTTGTCTGTCAAATGATAATGTTTCTGTTCGAGCGACAAAGTTTCCATTCGAACGACAATCCTTATGCTTGGTTGCTTGTCGTTTCACCTCGTCCGAGTGATACGTCGCCTCCGTGATGCAATCGAGAATCAGTCTGGTGCTTGGGTTGAATGCTCGTGCATCTAAATTCAATCAAAATACATGCCGCTTAACACCCTTGTCGTCTTCTTGTACGACCTTCAGTTTGCGCTGCGTATGTCGTCTACTCGAGACATTTTTTTAGCATCAGTCCATTTTTTTCTGATTTTGATTGTATTTTTGTAGGATATTTCAATTTGACTTTTCCATCTCCACCAACATGTCTTCATCGCAAAAAATGGGTATAAGTTTTATACTCCATTTTTCTAGTTTAAATTATTTATTCACTGTTGCGTAAATTTCGTCGATGACTTGATGTCATATTTTCTCACATACTTGACTTGAGGAATCACTCCATTTTAATCACAAGTCCACCATGCCATCTTGAGATGTTGACAAAATCCAAAATGACTACACCTCTCCTCCAACTTAGAAAATCTCACTTCCAGCCTCAAATTGTCCTTCTCTTTCGCACACACCTTCCGATGCCTTCGCAATGTTCATGAGCTTAATGGAGCTTGAAATTCGCTTCCATCTTCCTCCTTTGGCCATGCAATTTCTCTTTGAGAACAAACTTGTGTCGACTCAAATTCACCCTAAAGGATGGATTTTTCTTATGGGCTTCTACATTCGTTGTGTTCAAAAGAGGATAGAACCTCGTCTAACTAATTATTCTACTTCTTCCATACTCATGGTGGCTCTGACTCTGTTACTCTCTGCAAGTCCTCTGTAACTCATCCTTTGTTTTTTGATGATATAGACAATATCATGTCTAAGTTTAGAGACCCTTGGTTTCTAGTTCATCCACCCGCCTCTTCTTGGAATACTCATATCAGTTGGTGCCACAACAGAGCTAAAGGGTCAAGAATTTCAAGAAGGGGCTTAAGAAGGATGTTCGTGGACCAAATAAACATATTGACCATTGATAAAGAGATTACTCTTTCTTCACTGCTAGAACCTCAAAATCTCACCGCCGTAGGATGGTGCATCAACCCCAGCTTTCTCCCTTCAAGCAATATTGTTCACCTTTCCCATGAGGATAAAGTAAATGATCATAAAAGACTACTTCCACTTCTTGAATCCTAGTTTATTCGAAGGATTTTTCACACAACGAGATTGTTGTCCATGCTCTTGACCCCTTCACTTCCTTTCTCAATTTTGAAAATTTGACCAACTCACTTAGACTCAAGCTTCCCACTTTAGAAGATAATTTTTTTCGATGATGTCTTGAGTGCATATTTTGACCCCTTCGATGAATTCTTAGGGGACTTTCCTGAAAAACCTCACTGTTTATATAAAAGGTCACCTCGAGAACGTTTCCCCTCCATGACGCGTTTACTCTATATGTTTCCTTTGCGAGTTTTTTACTCGTACTATTGCTTTTTGGATTTGATGTTGTTTACTTATGTAGAGTTGAACCCCTTCAAGAAGGGTATAACGTATGACGAATGGTCCGTCTATCCAGAATGTTTCTAAGAAGCCACCTAGTTTTCCTCCTCAACCTATCCAACATAAAGGAAAGGCTATTGCTGATAAGCCCACGAGGCCTGGTCATAGATTGTTTCATTTGAGAAGCACCATGCAATCACTTTGCCTAAAGCTGGCGACACTCTTCCTTCATGGACTGATGATGAAGGAAAGTCCTACCAGGGTTTCGAGTTTGTCACTCGTGCTAGAGTTTTGGACACCAACTTAGTTATGACACATGGCATTGCCTCAAGGTTGATTCTGAGCACAATCCTACCTAGAGATAAGAAGGGCCTTTTTGATCCTTTAAAGGAGTGTATGGACATAGCTAAGACGGTCATTTTGAAGGTAAGGTCTCTTATTCTTATGTTGTTCTCATTTTTGCTGTTTCAGTTAATCAAAACTAACATATTTTATTGTTTCAGCATCTCTAACAAACTTCCATTGATTTTGCCATGGCCCAAAATACTCGATGTCGACTGGATTTGGAGATTGCAGCTCACGAAGCTGCGAAAAAGTAGATTCAGGCTCTTCGACTTGCCAATGCCCAACTCCAATCCTCCGTTGAGATTCTAAAATAAGAGTAGAAAAAACTTGAGACTTTGGATCAGGAGAACAAGAAATTTGAAACCTTGGAGAAAGAGAAGAAAGAACTTAAGGCATCCGTTTCCTCGCTAATTGCTGACTTTGATGCTTTATAGGCACAAAATGAAAATGTTCTTAGTGAGAAAACCAACCATTCTATCTACCTAGAGAAAACTCATACTCATGACGCATTGTTGATTGAGAACAAATGGCTAGTGGATGAGCCGAGTCTCTCAAGAAGGTTCATGATAATGATAATAAATCTTCCATCGAGAGAGCGGTTCGTGGGTATCTCTAGTCTAAGGATTGCTTTTATAAGAAAACTGGTTACGAGGCTTGTTTCTACAAACTGGGTTTCTATGCTGC
Organism: Flueggea neowawraea; assembly: GCA_948243855.1. NCBI lineage: Eukaryota > Viridiplantae > Streptophyta > Magnoliopsida > Malpighiales > Phyllanthaceae > Flueggea > Flueggea neowawraea. The sequence goes on along the minus strand of CAODLS012259427.1, from coordinate 7,427 downwards.
TCGTCATTGGCTGGAGGACTTAACTGGAGATGAGTTTTCAGAGATGATTTTTCCTCTGGAGCTAGAGGATGAGGAATACCCTGACAGGTGCAAGAATGATCCTTGGGAGTCTATTACAGTTGAGTCATTTTTGGATCAACTTGCTTGTGATGAGCTAGAAAACCTTTCTGGTCCTTGGGAATTTTATGGTCCTCAAGGCGTTCGCCCCAAGTGTTCTTCAAGAGGTGGTATGATTCCTGCTTTGGGCAATCTAGATGAGGACATAGTTGATGCATATAGAGCTCTCAATACTCTAGATTAGGAGTTTTTTCCACAAATAGAGTAGCATAGTTCTATAGTTTTCATATTTGTTTACCTTTATTTTTTAGCCATGAGTGTATTCGAGTCCTTTAGTCGCTGGATATTTTTGGATATTGACATTTATGAGACTCTAATAATATTTTCCAATATTCACTTTGGTTTACTTGCTTTACCTTTTCTTGCAAGTGATATAATTCCTCATGATTGTGTACTATGCACCATTGCTCCCTAATCACTTGGCCAAGTTACTCATGGGCAAGTGATTTTAGTGGAGTCTTAGTAGTAGTCGATTAACATTGCTTGCATTCGTGACAATACCACTTGGGGTTTCACTTGCCACACGTCTTAGTGAGTTTTGGCATTGCCTTTCTTTTAGACGAATCCTTGCGTTATTAAGGTTTTCTACTCATCAATGCTTTAGCTAATACACGTAGTTGATGACACTGGTCCTTGGCCTTTATCAAGTTCTAGGAGCTAGGTGTTATCACCACTCTGAGTTTTCAAGTTTAGCCTTTCTTTGGGCATGGCGTGTGCTTGGTATGTAGGATGAATGATATTGGAGTGGATGTATGAAATATGCTAATGCTATGATACAAGTGATGAATGGAAAAAATAACACGAGAATTTATAGTGGTTCGGCCAAGGGCCTACGTCCTTTCCTTAAGAAATTTGCTTAAGTATTTTCTTTATTGTCATATTTACAACTTACACTCATGTGGAATTACACAGCAGAGGGAAAATAAAGCTTTAGATGGTTTGTATTCCACGTCTTTTAAATTTTCTTTCCCCCAATGTTTCCAGTGTGGCTGATATTGGTCCCAACATTGATGAAATTCTGTAAGGACCTTTCCAGCTAGCTCTCAACTTGCCATATTCTCTCAATGCATTGCAGACTTCTTTAGGACGAGGTCACCTTGCCCCATTGGTCAAATTTTCACCCGAGAATTGTAGTACCCAGCCACTCACCTATGATAGGTTTCGAGTCGCATGCAAGCTTGCTCCTGTTGTTCGTCGATGAAGTCTAAGTTGTTCGAAAGAGCATATGAATTGGAATGGTCCTATCCAGGAGTGAATTCCACCATTCTTGTTGATCGGACTCTAATGTCCACAGGAATCAATGCGTCAGTTCCGTATACTAAGTTGAATGGAGTGTCGTCGGTGGATACTCGACTTGTTGTTTTGTACACCCACGGGATGCTAGGAAACTACTTCACTCATGCTCCTTTGGCTCATTCCAAATTTTTCTTGAGACTGTTGAGGATGGTTCTATTAGAGCTCTCGGCCTATCCATTCGCTTATGGGTAAGACATTGTCGTCAAGCTTCCACAAATGTGTAGCCACTCACAGAATCATCTGAAGGCGACGTGATCAAACTGCTTGCCATGGTCAGCGACTAGAACCCGGGGCAACCCATAACGACAGATGATGTCCTTCCACACCATTTCTTTTGGCGTAATGGTTACTAATGGCTCAACCTTGATCTACTTGGTGAAGTAGTCTGTTGTAACTATGAAAAATTTACGACCTCCAGTGGCTTGAGAAAAGGGCCTAAGATGTCAAGTCCCCACTTTGCAAACAGTGTTGGCTCGATGACAATTTGGAGTTCAAAAATTGGTGCACTCCCAATAGGCGCATGTTGCTGACAATAGTCACACTTCTTGAATTTGCTCATGGCATCTTCCTTCTTTGTCGGCTAATAGAATCCTACCTGTAATATCTTGGAGGAAAGTGCTCGGGAACCCAGGTGTTGGCCGCAAATTCCCTCATGCATTTCAACTAAGGCTAATTCAATTTCTCCCAGTCTGGTGAAGGCTCGCTTGTAAAGGACATCATTGACCAACACAAAATGCGCTCCCCGAACCCTCATTTTGTTGGCCTCATTGGGATTAGAAGGCAACTTTCCTATTGTAAAGTAATTTTGTATCAGGGTTCTCCAATCATCTTGATTGTCCTTTATGATGATTACTTCTTTCGACTCGATGGTTGGCTGACAAAGAATCTCCATCTTGAATTTTCGAGCATCGGAGTCTCTCGAGGACGCCAACTTGGAAAACACATCTGCATGGTTGCTCGTTGACCGATTTATCTAGACCAACTCAAATGCTAAAAACCTTCCTACTAGTCCACATACTTTTTGTAAGTATTACACCATCACTGGTTCTTTGGCCTTGTACTCACTGTAGAATTGCTAAACGACCAACTACGAATCACTGTGTGCAACCAGCTTACCACCATGCAATTTTAATGCTCACCTCATTCCTACAATGAGTGCTTCATACTCAGTTAGATTGTTGGAGCTTGGGAAAGAGAATCGTAATGAGTAATTGAGGATGTCACCATGCAGTGAGATCAGTACTACACCAACCCCTCTTCCTTGAGAACTAGAAGCCCATCGATAAACAACATTCACTCTGACACTTTGCTCTCTTCTTCTAGTGCACTAAAAATAAACTCCAAAATGAAGTTGGTTAGAGCTTATCCCTTGATCGTCTGTCACAGTTTGAAGTGGATGTCGAATTGACTCAACTCTATTGCCCTCTTGGTAAGTCTTCCCAAGTAGTCAAGCTTCTAGAGTATTTACCGGAGTGGTTGGTCAGTCAGGACCTTAATGGTGTGTGCTTGGAAGTACTATCTCAATTTCTTTAATGCCATCACCAAGGCTAGTGCCACCTTCTCGGCCTATGAGTACCAGGATTCTACGCTGTGTGATACCCTACTGACATAATATATTAGCTTTTCAACCGATCCATCTTTCCTCAACAATAATGTGATGGTCGCTTCCTCACTTATTCTGAGGTATATGTACAATTGCTCCCCAGCTTGCGGCCTTATCAGCAAAGGCACTTCTCGCAAATACTTCTTCAAGTCCTCAAAATCTTTTTCGCACTCTTTGGTCCACTGAAACATCATTCTTGCTCCCAATGTTTTGAAGAAGGGTAGGCTCTTCACCACGAAGTTCCATAAGAAACGATTTAAAGCTGTCAATCTTCTAGTGGGTCGTTGCACTTCTTTCACGGAAGAAGGTGACTTCATGTCCAAGATGGTTTGGACCTTCTTTGTTTAGCCTCAATTTCTCGTTGGGTTATCATATGCCGAAGGAAATTTATATACTGAACCTCGAATGAGGACTTGGTCGAGTTGACCCTCATGTTGTCTTTCCTCAGGACGACGAACATAGGTGATAAGCATTAAACATGAGACTCTTCCTTCTTACCCTTGATGATCATATCGTCAACATAGGCCTCTATGATGTTCACAATTATATCTTTAAACACCATGTTTACCATTCGTTGGTAGGTTGCTACTAAATTTTTCAATCCGAACGACATCACCTTGTAACAGTAAGTCTTATTCTATGTGATGAATGCAGTTTTATTTTCGTGCTCTGGATGCATCATGATTTGATGATACCCAGAGAAATCATATAAGAAACTCATGAGCTCATACCTAGAGGCCTCATCTACTAGTTTGTCAATTCTCGATAGTGGGTAGGAGTCTTTAGGACATGCCTTGTTCAAATTGGTAAAGTCCATACACATCCTCCACTGCCCATTGACCCTTTTCACCATGACCATGTTAGGTAGAAAATTGGATAGTAGACCTCTCGAATGAAACCTGCCTTTAGCAAATTGTTCACTTCCTCGTCTACTGCATTTTTTCCTATCTGACGTTATGTTTCACTTCTTCTGCTTTATGGGAAGCCTTGAAGGATCGACGTTGAGTCGATGTGCGATCACTATTGGATCTATTCTCGGCATACTCCAAGCAAAAATGTATGCATTCTGCTTTAAGCATTTCACTATCTCATCCTTGACTTCCTGAGAAAGCTGACTTGCGATGTGCACCAGCTTCTCCTCGTCGGACATCTTCAATTTCACGCTTTCTAACTTTTCCACCAGCTCCGGTTTGTTTTCCATCTTAGCCTCTTCTACTTCTCTATCATTTATTGTCATGGTTAAGATGTGATAGCATGAATCCTAGCCTCTAATGGAAGAGACATAGCAAGCCTGAGCTTTCTGCTGGTCTTTTCGAACTTGGCCTACTCCTTGTGGAATGGGGAACTTCATCAATAGATAAGTTGATGAAATTGCCGCCCTCCTCTTGTTCAGCAATGGTCGCCCCAAGATTACATTGTAGGCAGTGAATACTAACTTCACCACTATGAAGGTGTCCATCCTTGTTACTATTCGGTTACTTCCCAAGATGATCAGTAGTTGTACTGACCCCATTACCGATACAACGTCACCATTAAAACTTTAAAGCAACGTCTTCACTTCTTTCAACCTGTATGCTTTGAGATTCTTCTTATAAAAGCAATTCTAGTAGATTAGGTTGACTGAGCTCCCATTGGCCACTAAAATCCTTTCCATGGGGTGCTTTGCAATGACAGCTGATATGATTAGAGGATCATCATGACGAAGCATGATGTCTCCTCTATCCATTTTAGTGAACGCGATAGGCTCTTCCTTACTTCCCGAGTGTGCAACGACATTAACTTGGTACATTTGGTGATCATATGCATTTCTTGATGAGGATGTGTTCCATGTCATCGTCTAATGGCAATGATAGATGTGTTCTTTTCATTTCTAACCAACCTACACCACTTAGAAAACTCATTAAAGGTATCACTTTTATTTGTGAGGAATCTAACCCGTGTAAATCTTGAGAAATCATCCACAATAACCAAGGTATATAATTTGCCACCTAAGCTAACATGTCTAGATGGTCCAATTAAATCCAGATGAACAAGTTTTAGCACCCTACATGTAGAAATATCTTTCATTGGTTTAAAATAACCTCTAGCATGTTTACCCCTAATGCATGGTTCACACATATGCTCATTCTTAAAACGCAATTTTGGTAAACCTCTAACTATATCATTTTAGCAAGTTTTGAAATTAAAGGCAATGGTGCATGACCTAATCTTCTATGCCATAAAAATGCATTTTCATCTAATGACATTAAACATTTTTCATTAAAAGAAGATGCATCCTGTAAGTTTACAATAAAAATATTTCCATGTCTAAAACCAACAAATGCAATTTTATCATCTTTTAAAACCATTCAATGCGATGATTCAAATCTAACATTATAATCCATGTCACAAATTTGTGAAGCACTAAGCAAGTTATGTTGCAATCCATCAACCAAATAAACATTGTCAATGATTGGTAAAGGTTCCTTACCCACTTTACCAATACCAATGATCTTACCTTTGTTGTTGTCATCAAATGTAACATGTTCATGATTCTCCATTTTAACTTCAAACAAATAAGCTTTTGTCTCCACTCATATGTCTTGAGCATCCACTATCTATGTACCACATGCTTTAAGATACTCTATTCATGAGTTGCACCTACAAAAGCAATTTTGGCTTATTTCAATGGTACCCGAGCAACTTTGGATCCTTTTAAGTTAGTCACATGAACCAAGTTTGGAAGAATGGTTCCCTTAGAAATCTACATCTTCTTCAACTTTATAGTCCTTCTCAAACTTAAATAAGAATATTATGTCCAACTTTCAAACATCGAGCACATTTGGGCAATCCTAAGTTCAAAGCATTATTTTCATTTTTGTTTGAAAACTTGTTTAACAAAGATGATTCTCTATCAAAAGGACCACAACCTAAACCATGTTTGGATAATGAAAATCTTTGTAATAAAAGCAAATTTTCAAACTTTTCATTGCCACACAAAAATTTGTTAACAACATATGAAAATTCTTTTTGAATCCTATCAATTTCATCTTTCAATTTTTGTTGTTCATTTAAGCAAGATGAGTGATCAATAGGAGCATCATTAACCCTTTCTAATAAGGCCTCATTATCAATTTCTAAAGATTTGTTCTTCTTTTTCAAAACCTTGTTGAGTTTAAACATTTCTTCATAATCATGGTTCGATGATTTAAATGCAACAACAAGTTCTTTATAGGAAGAAGTGTTTACCGCATTATCCTTCCCATTACTTGAATAGGAGCTTTGAGCCATAAGAGCAAGGTTGACTTCCTCCTGGACCTCATCATCATCTTCCTCATCACTCTATGTAGCAACAAGAACATCTTTCTTCTTGCTCCTCTCATATTGTGGTCCAGAAGTGGAAACTCTACAATCTTTAGCATAATGACCCAATTTTCCATATTTGTAGCAAAAATCATCATTTTTCTTCTTGTTGTAGGATGAGCTCTTTTTATAGTCATCTCTAGTTCCCTTCTTTATATCCCTCTTCCTTCTTCACAATAAGGAATTATATCTCCTTATGTTTTTCACATAGAGAGCAAGTTCTTCATATTCTTCATAATCTTCATCCTCTTCATCACTACTTACTTTTTTGGCTTTAAAGGCTCAATTCTTCTCTTTCGGTTTATCCTTGGAGTTTCTATATTCAACACAATCTCATAGTTGATGAGAGATCCAATTAGAGCACTAAACTCCATTTTGTTGAAGTATTTTGACTCCATAATAGCTGTAACTGTTGCATCCCATTCCTTTGGTAATAACCTCAACATCTTCTTTACTTTATCACTACTAGAAATGGGTTTTCCAAAAAAATCAAGACCATTAGTGATTTCGGAGAATCGATTAAGCATACTAGTGATGCTTTCTCATTCCTTCATAGAGAACAACTCATAGTCATGTAAAATCATGTTGATCGTTGTCTCCTTAACTTTAGTGGTTCCTATATGAGTCACTTCCAACATTTCCCAAATCTCCTTAGCATTATCACAAGATGAAATTTTATTGTGATCTTTCGGATTCAATGCACAATACAATAGTTGAGTTGCTTTGGAGTTTGTATGAAGTTTCTTCCAATCTTCCTCACCAAAATCTTTGTATTCCTTAATTGAACTATCTTCATTCTTTGGAATATCAAGACCTAGCACAATTACCCTCCAAGTATCTATATCATAGAATTAAAGGAATACCATCATATTGTTCTTCCAAGCATGGAGAACCATCAAAGAAAGAAGGACGATTTACCGCATAGCTCTCGGTGTGTGTTCCAATATTCAAAGCCATCCCGAAGCTTTGACTCTTCGAATGTTAAGCCGCTTAAAATAAGAGCCCAAGCTTTGATACAAATTGTAGAGTCAATAACCACACTAGAATGAGAGTTGAATAATGTGGTATA
>CAODLS012259336.1:0-19661 GCA_948243855.1 Flueggea neowawraea | reverse complement strand
AGAGTATATGGTTTGTATACATTTGGTTTATATTTATATATTGAGTTATATATAAATTGTTTTAATTATAAAATATTTTTCCAATAAATGTTTTGGAAATTAAATGATGGGTAGAATTTCTGAATCTCTGGAAGGCTTGTGCGGGATGGGTCGGGCTTCCATAGACGGTCTACCTCGTACGCCGGTCATGGTCCTGCGAATGGGTAGTGACAATTGTCGTCACACTCTCTCTTGGATTGACTTCTGAAGTGCTTGGCAACTTGCCCTTTTCACGATTGGAAACCGCCTTAGCTAGTTGACCAACTTGTCTCTCTAAGTTTTGAATGGTTTCTTATTGAGACTAAATGATTTGATCAACTTTTTCATCTCGAGCCTCCATCTTTGACATACATTGCACAAGAAGATCATCTAATGGTGATTTATTTTCGTGTGCATTTTGTTGCTATTGTGGTGGTGGTGGTTGTTGTTGGTGTTGGAATGGTGGCCTTGGTTGAAATCCCAGTGGTCTCAATGGTCTTGGTGGTTTCTCCAACCCATATTGTATGTGTTTGAATGAGGATCATTTCTTTGTTAATGTTTAGAAAATCCACCCATATAATTTGATTCTCCAAATCAATCTCCATTTCTTAATTCACATTACAAGTTGCTTCGGTATGACCAATAACATCACAAAAAGAACAATGATCCCGAGCCATGGCATTGGCATTCAACAATAAATTCATCTTCCTTGTAAGGTCATCAACCTTAGATGTTAAGTCGGATGAAGAAGAAACTTCATGGACTCCCGCTCTTCTACCTCTTACCGCTTTCTGTTGCGAGTTGGTGGTAAGTATTTCATAAATGCCGTATACCTCTTCGGCGGTTTTGTCACCAAAGTAACCTCCTGCTGCGGTATCCACCAAAATTTGACCATGCACGCTCAAACCATCATAGAAAAATTGAAAAAGCAGAGCCAATGAGAATTGATGGTGATGACATTGGCTTAGTAGCATCTTGAACCTTTCCCAAGCTTCATGGAACGATTCTCCTTCCATTTGTTGAAATTAGCAGATTTTATTCCTCAACTCCACTGTTTTTTTAGGCAAGTAGTACTTCATCATGAATTTTTCATATACTTCCTCCCAAGTACCCAACGACCCTTCAGGAAGATTGATCAACAATGTTTTAGCACGATCTTTCAAAGTGTAGGGAAAACACCGCATTTTAAACTCATCCTCTATTAGACCGTGCAATGGAAAAGTTTGGATCGTTGTATAGAACTCTATCAGAAATGTAAGTGGATCCTCTGATGGTAGACTATAAAAACAGGGCAACATGTTGAAGTGGATGTTCCTCAACTCATAATTCTGAGCGGCCGGACTCAAGCAAATGCATGAAGGTGAAGTGCCAATCACCGACCTTTGAATGTCTCTCAGGCTTGTCCGAACCAGCACTTGGTTGCTAACACCATCATCCGGTAGTTGACCCAATCTCGCCTTATCTTCATGAGCAACTTGAGGCCTAGGATTTTTGGCCATTTGCTCCATTCGTCTATGTGCCTGGCTTTCCCTTTCAAATCTATCAATGTTCGATATCAAAGTAATGAGATCTTCATCCCCTCGTTGTGTTCTACCCTCGGCGCTTCAAAAACGTCTCAAAAGCATGTATCACCTGAATTTGCAAGGGAAAACAAACAATTGAGTGCAACACAACTAAAAATAAAAATAAAAGAAAATATCACAATAGACAGTGTTTCCCGACAACGGTGCCAAAAACTTGATTGACTATCCACAAGCGCACGACTATCAATGTAGTTTTACCCCATGATTTAATTAAAAAATAATAGGACAATCATATATATACATAATACTAATAGATGTGGGACCCAAAAAAGAAAAGAGAAAGAAAATCTCTTTTGTAGGAACGCGGTTAGGCTTAGCTTCATATGTGTTTTTCCGTTTTTGTTTTGAAGGCCACCAAGCAGTAACGGCATCACCTTATGATTGTATTTTGGCCTCCTCCGTCTTTGCCACCCTAATCATTTCTCTCTTTTACATCCTTTTAAACTTATCCTCTTTCTCCTTAATTCCTTCCTTGTAACACCAACTCTACTCTCTCTTTGTCTCTCCCAATGCCTGACAAAGAAGCAGAACAAGAAAATGGACTCTTGTGGGAAAACCAGGGATGGGTTTTATCCAATTTGGATGATTATGGCTATAGTGATGAGAAAGACAAGGAGAAACCAATGGATTCAGTCGCCAATAGCCCAGAAGAGATAAAGAAAAAAGAAGGAATGTTAAGTAAGAAGAGAAGACAGAGAGGGATTAGTAATGGTAAGGGAAGTGGGAAGTTTAATAAGGAAAAGGCGGCGCCGGCGATTCGGATCATGAAATACATATATGGACTGAGAGAGAGAGGAGAAAGAACATGAGGAACATGTTTACTAATCTTCACGCTTTGCTTCCGCAACTTTCTGCTAAGGTAATATTAGTTATGAAACAAGATTTAATAAATATTGGTGCATCAATATAAATATATATAGTTAATTAGTTAGGTCTTAATGCTCATAAAGCTCTATATTTCATGTTTCTCATTTTCTTTGCTTCTTAAATGTATTTCTATACAAAATTTTTGACAAGATTTTTGAAGTTAATTCATTAACTTTTCTTATATGTATGAAAAGAAAATTCTTTTTTTTTTATCTATTGTTTTTCTCTTTCTCTTTGTTCTTTTATTCTTTCATGGTTAGTTAGTGGAGTGTGGAGATGTATTATTCATTTGCCTATACCCTTTTTATTATTTTTCATTATATCGTAACCTGCACAATAAGAATTACCCTAGTCTTAGTTTGCTAGCATGTTATTCATCTATACAAGAATTTTTCTTAACTTTCTTTTATTTTTTTTATTTTTCCAAGATCAAATCTTACATGTTTAAGTTTCATAAATAATAAAACCCATCCATTTTGTTAAGTTGTTTAATTTGAAATGTCACATCTTAAATTACAACTTTGTTTGTGTGAGAAAATTAAGGATATGTTTAGTTTTGAGAACATTTTTTTTCTACTTTTTGTTTTCTATTTTGTTTCTATTTTCTAAAATAAAATAGAAAAAAATGGAATTTTTTTAATGAATTTTTTTTAAAATTTTTCCATTTATGTTTTCTAGCTTTTTAGAAAATAATGAAAAAATTTCTTAACTAAACATGCCCTAAGTATTTGAGATGTATTAATTGCGAAGTTAATTCTTCCTCCTTTCATGTTGGTCAATGCGCATTAATACTTTACTCTTTGTTTCATTTATTTGTAAGATCCTTAACTTGATGTTTTCGTACTCATGGCAAAGAACATCAAATTCAATGAAAAGAATAAAAAATAAATAAAAACCCATAGTAAGTTATCTATTTGATAACTTTTTATAGAAGTTATTTATTCTATGCCTCGTTCGACACTCGTTACAGTCTGATAAGTCCACCAAAGTAGATGAGGCTTTGAACTACATCAAAACCCAACAGCAGACTCTTCAAAATCTACAAAAGCAAAAGCTGGAGAAGATTCAAGGCAACACAATATTTGAGTATGCTCCATCTTTGATCAACCATCGAAACCTACCTGAGTCAAGGGAAGCATTCTTGGCTGACCAAGGATCTGCAAGTAACTCAATATTAAATACTTCAACAAAACCTTCCAACATATCTCCAATCTTGAAGTATCCAGTGTTATTTCGAACATGGACTTCCTCAAATGTTGTGTTGAACATATGTGGTGACGAAGCACAGATCAGTATATGCTCACCGGAGAAGCCAGGCCTCTTCACCGCTATTTGTTATGTCCTAGACAAACACAATATAGAGGTGTTGTCTGCTTATGTTTGTTCTGATTGTAGTCGAAACCTATATATGATTCAAGCACATCATGTGAGTTTCTTAATCATCGTTTCTTCAGTTTTATTTTAGTGAGCATTACTACTAGTCGCGTATTAATTCTTCAAAAATTAATATTATGCTGCAATGTTCTTATCATCTTATTTTTGGTGTCATAAATGGCTTGAAATGAGTACTAGATATTGGGAACAACTTCTTATCATCTTTTAGTTTAATTCTCTAATGATTTGAACAGTTTGGATTTAAACTCATTTAATCTAATTAAAGAAAGATTTAACCTTCTTAAAAACTCTCTTATATATAAAATAATTTTAAAAAATTTTAGCCTTATAAACTATATAAACTATTGAGGTAACCAGTACCAAAATGATTAGTTATATCCTTAATAATATCTATGTGTATGCACTGTCAAACCTATGGTTTGAGACTCTGACCTTCTGTTGAAAAAATAACAATAATACATATTATATATTAATTTAAAAGTCTCATAATATTGACATATGATGATCAATCCTTATATCATTGAGAAAGGGAAGAAAAATTATAGCCTTCATGTTATTTGCATCTTAAACAGAAATGAAGATAGTGTAGCTAACAAGATAAATTTCGTAATTATGTAAGTGTAACTGTGCTTCTAATTTACAATTAATCAAAGTTTTTTTTTTCTATGCATATGAAACAGGCAAGTGGAGATGATCAATTTGGGGAAACGTTAATGCCGCTGGAAGAAATATACAGACAAGCTGTTGGTGAGATAATGTGTTTGATGTCTTCTTGATCATACTACAACTTCAAACCATATTAAGACTATAGTCTTTTTTTCTTTCTTCTAAAGTAAATTTAGTTATGCATCTACATATTTGGTATATTTCTTGCTCTTTATATAGTGACAAGAACTTTTCTTAACAAATTGGAACATGAAAATCTTGGTACATATTTATAGCAAATGAAATATTTGTTTTCATTTTAGTTTCCATATATGTGTACATGGAAGACTATTTGAAGTTAATTATCATTGCTTTTCAACAAAAACATATTCATACATATTGTACTCATCCAAAGTTTGAGCCTATGAGATAAACTTTCCAAATTAAGAAGGAACTTTTCAACGCATAAAAAAAATAATTGTATTTTAAATCAAGCTTTCCTTGCTTCTCTACATTTTCTTTTCTTTTTTTAACATGATGAGATAAATGAAGGCAATTTTCAGCAATGATGAGTTTGTTAATGAATAATGACTAAATAAAGCTCTATGTATAATACATGACACAGAATCTTTTTCCGTTTTAATTATTTTGTGCAGAATGACGACTACAGCTTTTAGTTATCATAATATTTTTATAAAAATAAAAACAATTTACTATGAGTTTTTATCAATTGTAGACATTTTAGAGATCACAAAAATTGTTGATATGTTAAAAGTATTAATAAAATAAGAAAGAAAATTTAAAGAGATCAATGAATTCTGGCTTAAATATATATAATCCTAACTTGATAATATACATTGATAAGTCATTAAAAAATACTTATTAATATAAGATTTACAAAAGTTAATTTTTCAACTTTCTTTCTATTGTTATAGTTAAAAATTTACCACTCAATGGTAATTTCTTAAATGTTTTTACAATAATTTCATTTGGATTATACAACATCACACTTTAAAATATCAGATAAAAATCTTAAAATAATTACGATAAATGAAGATCTTTGAAGTCGCAAAAATTGTTGAATTTTATCACTCTAAGAGCATCTCCAACCTAACTCTTTTTTTTTTGGAAAACTCTAAATTTGGAGCAAAATGAGCTCCAACCCAGCTCCATTTCTTGCACCATTTTTAGAGTTTGCTACAGTATTATATAAATTTGGTGCAACACTGTAGCTACTCTATTTTTGTGTTGTTACTTTGTTTTCATCTTTTTTTTTTTTCTTTTTAATTGTTGTCGTGTTGTATTTTTATTAATTAATCAATGTAATATTTGTTTATTTATGTTTGTTATTGTTAACTCTTAACTAAAAATGTTACGATTAAATTTTAGTTTTTTTAATAAAAATAAATAATATATATAATAAAATGTCAATCTATAATTTTTTTAAATCACAAAATTAATTTTATATAATAAATAATTTAAAAAAATTAAGTTTTTGTTTGATTTGCAAAAAAATAATGATAGAAAATGTGATTTAAAAGAATATTGAGAGAATATTCTTTTTTAGAGTTAGAAATAGAGTTATATGTTGAAGATATTTTTACTGTAGATACTTTATTTTTAAAAATAGTTGTTGTAAAAATAGAGTGTTAGATTAGATATCACTTTATAAGATTAATATGAATGCTGAGACTACTCTTCCTACCCATCTTCTATACGAATTTTGTAGATATGAAACTGTAAAAAATTTGGTGAAACGCTCTGATTTCATTTACTAGCACATGAATTATATTTTACAATTAAAGAAACAAATATTTTTTTATAAGTAATTAAAGAAACAAACTTAGAAGAAAAATCAGTTAAAAATTAGTAAAATATATGTTATGCAAATAATCTTATTTGAACTTTAAGAACTAAATAGCCTCTTATTCCTACAATCATGGAGTTGTAAGTAATGGACTTCTTCAATTTATCATTGCACAAATCATTCTACAACAAATATAGTATCATTCAACATTCCCTCCTTGCTATCTTTATGGCAGATTTGCATCTCCATTCTTAAATACTCAAATCTTGTTATGAAAAAAAAAACCTTTGGTTGAAATATCTACAAGTTGTTCTTAGTTTTACGATAAAATAAGCAAATCTCCTTTATTTTATGAACATTTCTTATTCCTTAATTAATAACTCTGATTTTTTTGACCTTCTTAAGTTGTAGTTTTCACACAACTGTGAAGTTTAGTTTTCATCAAATATTTTAATCTCTTCCTTCGTTTTAGCAAACCATTTTGCATCTCAAGTGGGTTCCACTACTGCCATCTATTTGGACTTCTCAAAAATAAAATTATTTTTTCATCTTTTTCCAATATTAATTCGTGCTCTTTTGCACTAGGAGCGACATGTTTCCAATCAAGTGAGAAACCTTTCCCCTTCATTTTCGCTAAGAATAACTCAACTCTAACAAGATAAATACAAATGACACAACTTTTATCTTTAAACATTTAGGGAAAATACTTCTCCAAGAACCATCCAACATTCAATAAATTCTAATAAATATCAGGCACAAATAATGTTGAAAAAAGCAATTTGTCCATGAAAGGTGAATCGAACTCGGTTGGTGAAAGTGTAAACCGGTGACTATGGACCGAGACCAATGGCAAACCCAATTGAGTAAGCTTAGAAGAATGGGCCTCATGTTATGTATCAAAGCCCATATGGCTCAACTATATAAGGAACCATCTAAACCTTACTCAGGATTGGCCTCTCTACATACTATACCAATACTACATATACAGGAAAAAAAACTTTCTAAGAAGAGAGATGAAGGCCGACGGCCTCTGTCACGACCCATTACGAGCCCGTGATCGGCGTACGAAGTGAACCGTTTTTGGAAGCCTGGCCCATATCGCACAAGCCTTAAAGATCAGAACATATTACCCAAACGATTCAAATTATAAAACATTTGTTAAAACATTTAATGATCAAAAAAAAAGTAAATCAAATATATATAAATGAATATATCAAAAGTAATAGTGCGGAAAACAACGGAACATAAAACAAAATCCAAAGTGGCAACCCGGTAACCCAACTACATCCCGATGCAGAGCTCTACAAAACCAAAGACGAGCCTGGACAAAAAGGCATCACTAACCAAAAGATGTCTCACTGGTGTCTGGCTGCTGACAGTTGCAGATAGCTAAAATCTGTGAACCTACTCAATAGGAATCACGTAAACAGAGAAACAAATGGGGGTCAGGGTCTAGTGAGGAATAACACTCTAAATCGTCTCATGCGTGCCTCACAAAGATTGTTTTGAAAACAGTTCAAAACTACACATGCAGATATAGTTTAACATACATATATATACACGCTATACATATGTAATAGCTTTTCATAAATTCCTTTCGTAAAAGGGTCGCATACAAAGCAATCATAAACTCAGAGACGTATAAAACGATTTTCATTTTTCAAAGTCAAAATACATATACAAATATATGGGCCCAAACCAGAAGGCGTGCACGTGGCACTAATTATAGAGTATGTAGACTCCACCACAATCCATATCAAATCATGTGCCGGATCAAGACACATGGCTACCAACAATCCTGATAGATGGGTTTATCAAAGCATTGGTATATCAAATGTCATGTTTTACTCTGTAACAGTATGTGTCCCATATCAAAAAAAAAGCATACTAATATATAGTATCAAAGTAGAGTATGCGTAGAAGCATCAAAATCAGAGAGGAGATATATAATACATATATATCAGTTTCAAGCAGAATCCTGATTAATACACATAATCAGTTTATCATTAACCAATCCTTATATTAGTTCATTTTTCAGTATGTGTTATACACAACAGAAAATATATATAGTTCGAGACACAGCCTATGTGTCTGAAACTGCTATTCACTTACCTGGAATTCCAAGTGCAAAACACCCGCCAGGCTCCACTCGTTGGTGGCTGGTCTCTCGGGCACGAACAGGAAGCTGAACAGAACAAATATATATCCACGGATATATTAGAGTTAAATCAAAATGTGGTACTGTGTCAATACCAGATGCACGATGTGCAGATGCAGACTTTTGAAAGATCCCAAATGATCCATATCGAATGATAATCTATCACTCTGGATCCAAAATACAGAATATACGTAAAATTACAGTTTGGTCCTTGACCAGTGTAAAATTACGTTCTAGTACCTGGGACTTGACAAATTACAAAATAGTCCTCAGACTATACTAAGATAGTTAACTAACTTTTTTAAGTAGTCAGAATCCTCAAATGAGTCCTCGAACTCTAAAAAATCGACAATATGCAAAGTGTCAAAAATGAAACTTTAGTTCCTCAGAATCATGGCTAACTCGAGTTAGCCAAAGTGCTTACTTGAGTTATACAGACCTTGATCTACTCGAGTTAGACAAGAAACTAACTCGAGTTATACACTGCATGGCTTACTCGAGTTGGCCAACAACTTATTCGAGTTATCCACCTACCCAGAATTTCTAGAAATCGATTAACTCAAATTTAACCAATGGAAATCAACACCAAACACCCACATTGGCTCTAAACAACATTCTGAACACGAATCCATTCTTAGAATCAATAGAAAAACTCAAAAATATCCTAGATCGACAAAAAAATGAATGGTTTAAAATCCATTTCAAGAAAATTCTTGGTTATAAGGATTTTGAGCTAACACTAGGAGTTTCTAGGTGCCCAACACCCCAAATAAACAAACCCAAAACACCAAAACAACTAGAACAACATAGAACCGAACCTATGAATAATTATTCAAAACCCTAATATGCACATTCTTGATAGCATGATGCAAATGAAGTAAAGAAGAGTTTAGAAGCTCAATCTTACCTCAATGGATGATCTGAAATGAAGGACAACCAACAGAGATGACTCTTGGACACAATGAGAGTGATTTGAGTAAGAAATGAGAGTGAGAGCCGAATGAAATCGGGCGGGGCTATATATAGACCCCTGCTCTAACTCGAGTTAGAGGAAGCTTAGCTCGAGTTAGGCATGTCTAACTCGAGTAGCAACTCTTGATAACTCGATTTGATCTACCCAGAAATACGACCTAAAGGACGGCTTACTCGAGTTACCAAACAACTTATTCAAGTAACATACACCTCCTCTTACTCGAGTTATCCCTAAAGCTAACTCCAGTTATCCATTGGTCATCTAACTCGAGTTACACAAAATTTAACTCGAGTAATTCCAATAAAACTCATCAATCTTTCACTCAACACTCCAACGGCCAAGATCAAAACAGAGCTGAATGGAGCACTACAGGGAATCTGATCAGAAACCGATGAGATATTATAGTCTAGCATATTAAGACATTGTCCTAGGACGGCCCACTGAATTTTCTTGCTCTGACCCACCAGCAGGTTGTCCTCCTGCAACTCCATTATTCTGCTCCATCATTATCTTTCTTTCTATATTTATTTCCTCGACCCTTTCTCGGAGTCTGTTTCTAATTCTCTGCAACATTGTTCGTTCAATCTCATGGTCTGCTTCAACTAAATCAGAGGAACTTCCCCTAGTCATACACTGACAGCAACCTATAAACTGACAGCACAAACAAACCCGAGCGTAATTCTGAAAAGACAATTTAAAGCTAAATAACAATGGAAAAGCAAAGAGAACAAAGCAATTAAAACAAAATAAATTAAACAAAAACAAGAAAATTAAATGGATAAATTAACAAAGATTCAGTTTTCCTAATATCCTAGTCCTCAGCAACAGGGCAAAAAACTTGGTATCCGTCTGGCCTACACCTACAGACTAAGGCAAGTGCATCTATCATCTATAGCTAGTGGACCTATAAGTAACGAATATCGTATCCCTCAGAGAATACAATAATTAGCTAATCACTTTCACTCTTTTATCTAACCGAAAAATCTAGTGATCTCAAATAGATAAAATAAATGGAACAAGAACAAACATACACAGTCAATAAGATAGAACAAACGATGGAAAGCAGCACTTAGATGCTAAATCTCCCTAGACTAAACTAAGTGACATTGTCTCATTATTCAAACAGTTATTTAGGTAATTGGACCGTGGAAATTCCTATGATATGTTAACCGCTTTCTAGAATTAGCTAATGTCTAACGGCTAGGTTGATTAACCAGCATCTCTTCCTAATTAAAACCCCTATCATTGTTTTATCATTTTGTGAATTTCACTATTAGGTTTGACCATAATCTTGAGGATTTATGTTGACCTATCTGTAGGTTTGCATGCAACTCCTCTCAATTATGAATGATCTATCATGCAAAAAAATCTCTCGATTACTCATGCATGAATTAGTAATGGAATTGAAAGGCCAGTAACAATCAATTCAACAATTAAACAATAGAAATCATAATTGACTCTCTATCCCATAAATAAACTGAATGAATAACAAAACCCAACAACCTCATAATCAATCTAGGATTTATCACATCTAGATGCACAAAGCATTTAGTTCATACTTTTAGAGAGATAAACAACAAGATACAAAGGAATTATAGAGAGAGAACAAGAACCTATGATGAATCCTTCAATCCTTCATGTTATTCTTTAGATCTTGATGGGAATCGAGTTCTCTTTGAGTTTCCACATTCTCTAACCCTAAACTGAGTATATTTTGTGTATGAATGTTGAATCTTGTCTTAGTTTTTTGTTCCACGCATTAAATAGCCTGAAATACCCATTATGGGCAAGACACGACCGGTCTTTGCTTGTGTCTTTCGTGTCTTCATTAAAATCATGTTTTATGTGACCCAGAACAAGAGATGGTCGTGTCTTGTCTAAACCTGTCAGTGTCTTCATAAAACATGGAGAATGATGCGCGCAAGTCACCACACGACCTTCCATTGCAATTACATGACCGTGTCTTCATCTTAGGCGACCTTGTCTCCTCCCGAAGGCTATTGTCGTTCAAGGTCTATTTCTTCTTACTTTCATTCAATTCCCTCAATACATCATCATTTGACCTAAAAAACACAAAATGAACACTAAAAGTACTAGAACTCACAATAAATGCTCTATTTATATCCACAACCATATGAATCTAATACCAGAAACATGTATAAATTAACGTTTATCAATCTCTTCAAAAAAAGGCAAACCCACAAGAAATCAAACGCAACCAAGATATCAAAAGTCAACCAAAATATCAAATGCAAACTCAGAAATTAACCAAAGTCTCCAATGAAATCGAATTAGGAAATCGTCCAAGAAATCAAAAAAGAAATTACACCCACTCCAGCAAAAAAAATCAACAAGAAATCAATAAAATCTCTAATCGTTGAATATGTTCCATCTAAAACCTATTCTGATGCACAAGAAAAAATATGGGAGAGTGCAGATACCCAATTTTGTCCATACCCAATTACAAGTGCAGTCCACATCTTTCACAAATCAAACTTCAACCTCACTTTACTAGTACATTTATCAAGAAAGAAAAGAACCACATCTTTCACAAATCAAACTCCAACCTCACTTTATCGATACATT
Source organism: Flueggea neowawraea (assembly GCA_948243855.1). NCBI lineage: Eukaryota > Viridiplantae > Streptophyta > Magnoliopsida > Malpighiales > Phyllanthaceae > Flueggea > Flueggea neowawraea. The sequence goes on along the minus strand of CAODLS012259336.1, from coordinate 7,629 downwards.
CATCAAGAAAGAAATCAACTAACATGTCTTGGTTGCAATTGTGTTTGGATTCATGACCTGAGCAGTCTATTTTTCCGCCACCGACAGCAGCATCCTCCCAAACATAGGCTTTGTGAGATTTTATTTCGTTGATGTGGTTGGCTTCAATGATATGAGACAGAGGGATTTGATGTGAGAGAGAAAGAGAGAGAGAGGCTTTCAAATGTGAGAGGATGGAAGGAGAGAGGAACGAGAAGAGAGAAAGGTGAGATTGACTGGACGTCAAGGTCGAGGCGGCATACGGAGGAGGTGGAGGACTAGTGATCGTGGGCTTGTTGGATTCAACGGAGTCGAGCAGTGGAGCGATGGGTTTCACTATGGTAGTGGTGGATATAGAGTGTGACAAAGTGTGAGAGGAGAGTGACAGTGGTGGTGGCGGTGGTGGCGACGACTCTAGGTTGTAGTGTTGAGAAGATAGAGAGACCGATGGTGGCGGTTAAGAGGAAACAAGAGAGAGAGAGAGAGAGAGAGAGAGAGCAGGTGGTGATGGGAGATAAAGAAGAAAGGGGTGGGTTTGGGTTGGGTGTTTATGGTTGGATTAAATTTTTGGTTTTGGTTTTGGTGGTGGTGGGTTTTGGGTTCATAAGAGAAGAAAGAAAGAAGAAGGAATAGGTGGGTTTAGTTGGGTGTCTAGAATTAGGTTAAAATTTTGGTTTGGTTTTGATTTTAGAATGTAGGATAAAATTATGGGTTAAAAGAGTATTTTTGTCATTAAATGTTTAAATTAGTAGGTCTCATTCTGATGTGGCACCTTAAATTTGATTAATGGTGATGGAGCAAAGGACAAGAACGAAGGGTTTTTAAAACAGAGGGATCGTACGAGAGATATGATCAAACCTCTGGGACCGCAGTGGATTTTTCCCAAAAAGAAACAACATATAAACAACAAACCCTGTCCGTATGGAATAACCTATCCGTACGAAATAAATAACATGTCTTTGAATCTAAAAAGTTATGTGCATACGTACAAAATATTGCAAAGTGTATCTTTAATAAGCATAAACTGTCTGTACGGAATAAATATTGCAAAAATTATTTGGTGAACCGCCTAATTAAGAAAAGAAAAATGATACTAGAGTTGATGGTCACTACACAGTATTGATTTCAAAAGAATAGATCCCTTAACCAAGTAAGTCATCTATAGAGAGACGTAGTGGGCTCGGTAATAGTGTGAGAAAGCATGCACAGTAGGCTTATAGATCCTGTGGTACTAAACCAAAAGTTGCAGTCTCGTTTCTTTCCTTAGTTCTCTTTTGTGGAGAGTAAGAAGATAGTTCCCTTACTACCATGGATACATCTCTTCCCTCAGATTTTACGTCTTCCAAAGACAATTAGAGCATTTAGCTTCAAAGTTTTGTTTGGGTCATTTTTACATTTACGGAGCCCAAAATAATATATTACGGATTCACTAAGCTCACTTTCAATATTTTGGAAGAAATTCAAACTTGTGCGCGTTATGCCACCAATTTTATAAATTACATTTTTACAGAATCCTTTAAAACTTGTCTAAAATCTGTTCATTTTTTGGACTTCATTAAAACTTGTTTAATATGTTGTTCAAATATTGTTTCTTATTTTAAACTTGAATGTTGTTTATATATGATTGATTTCTTGTTTATATGTTCTTTGTATGCTGAAAACAACATCTAAGCAAGTTATCAATAACATATAAACAATATATAAACAATAAATCAACAGCATATAAATTACAGATTTATTTATATATTGTTTTCAACACGTAAATAACATATATACAATATACAAACAACAAATCAACAACATATATCTTATTTATATATTGTTTATATATAAACAACGTATCAACAACAAATCAACAATATATATAAAAATTCACATTTGTTTATTTATTGTTTTGACCATATCAAATACATATAAACAAGATATCAACAATGTATAATAACATTCAAACAATATTAAAATAGAAACAACAGATAAACAACAAACATTGTCCGTACAAAATAAATAACCTGCAATGAATCTGAAAAGTGACGCATGTATGGAAAAAATATTGTAAAGTGTATCTTTAATAAACATAAATTGTCTGTACGTAATAAATATTGCAAAATTTGTTGGTGAACCGCCTAATTGGATAAAGAAAAATGAAACTAGAGTTGATGGTCACTACTCAGTATTGATTTCAAAAGAACATATCCCTTGAGCAAGTAAGTCGTCTATAGAGAGACGCAGTGAGCTCGAGAATAGTGTGAGAAATCATGCACAATAGGCTGATTAGATCCTGTGGTTTCAGAGCCAAAAGTTACAGTCTTGTTTCTTTCCTTAGTTCTCTTTTGTGGACAGTAAGAAGATAGTTCCTTTACTGCCATGGATACATCTCTTCCATCGGGTTTTATGTCTTCCAAAGACAATTAAAGCGTTCAGCTTCAAAGTTTATTTTGGGCCATTTTCAGATTCACGAAGCTCAGAATAATATATTATTGATTCATTAGGCTCACTTTCAATATTTTGGCAGAAAATTTAAAATTACACTTGTTATGCCACCAATTTTATAAATTACATTTTACAGAATCCTCCAAAACTTGCTTAAAACTTGTCTAAAATCTTTTCATTTTTTGGACTTCATTAAAACTTGTTTAAAACTTATTTATATGTTATTTCGTATTTAAAATTTGTTTATATGTTATTTCTTGTTTATATGTTGTTTATATATTGTTTCTTATTTAAAACTTGTATAGAATTTTGTTTAAAATATTTTCATTTCTTGTACTTGTTTATATGTTGTTCAAATATTGTTTCTTGTTTTGAACTTGAATGTTGTCTATATATAGTTGATATTTTATTTATATGTTGTTTGTATGCTGAAAACAACATTTAAACAAGATATTAATAACATATAAACAATATATAAACAACAACACAACAACATATAAATTCCATATTTATTTATATATTGTTTTCAATATGTAAATAACATATATACAACATATAAACAACAAATCAACATCATATATCTTGTTTATATTAAGTTTATATGTTGTTTATATGTTGAAAATAGCATATAAACAACGTATCAACAACAAATCAATAGCGTATAAAAATTCACATTTGTTTATTTATTGTTTTGACCATATAAAACACATATAAACAACATATAAACAAGATATCAACAATTTATAACACCATCCAAACAATATTAAAAAAACATATAAACAACAAACACTGTCCGTACGAAATAAATAACCAGTCAGTGAATTTAAAAAGTGACGCTCATACGGATAACATATTGCAAAGCGTACCCCTTTAATAAACATAAAATATTCGTACACAATAAATACTACAAAATTTTGTTGGTGAACTACCTAATTACCACCTTTTGTTTTGTAAAGATTAAAGAATGCTTCATCTAAACAACGGCAACTTACAAAACAACCCCATTTAAACAATTAATTACAAATAAACAAATCATTTATTTTCTTATATGTCATATTACCTTTCTTACATGTCATACGGAAAAAGGCCATTTTTCTTACAATTTTAACCACAGTTCATTTTTTAATATTTTTCAATTTTAGTCATACGGAAAGGGAAGAGGAGACGAGGCCAACGGCCGACAGAAGGAAAAATAGAGGGAGAAAGAGAAATGAGGCGAAGCAAATGAAGAGAGTGAGGAGGCCGACGATCAGTTGAGTGAGGAGAGAGAGAAACACGGAGGGAGTGAGGAGGCCGACAGTTAGTTGTGGGAGAAGGGACAGAAGGACGGAGAGAGAGAGAGGGGAAAGAGAGAGAAGAGTGAAAATGAAAGAGGAAGGAGAGGGGAAGAGAGAGAAAGAGGAGATAGAAGAATTAATGACCAAATGAGACAAAATGAGGAGTGAAAAGGACTGAACAATAAATGACCAATACGTATAAAATAAGAAAAGACTACGTTCAGCTGTAAATGTTGGACCTTTAATTAATAAAGCAAGCCCAATGAGGTAAAAAATGTAAGAAAGCTCGGTATGACCTGCTACAGTGTAATTAGAGCAAAAACAACCTCATTTAGACAATTAATTACAAATATACGAATCATTTATTTTCTTCTCACATCATACTACCTTTTTTCTTGCATCATACTTCATGGCCTATTTATCTTACATGTAAAACGGAAAAATCCATTTTTCTTAGAATTTGCACCACAATTCGTTTTCAATATTTTTTCAGTTTTAGTCCTTGTATTTTATTATTTTTTTTTCATTTTAGTCATTTTTGTTTTTGGATTATTTCATTTTTTAGAATCAATCTAAAATCAACTCTATAAAAGTTTTTAAAAACCTTAAAATCAACCTAATATCAACTCTAAATAAACTCTACATAATTTTAAAATCAACCTAAAATCAACTCTACATTTAAAACCTTAAAATCAACCTAATATCAACTCTATATAAACTTTTTTAAAATCAACATAAAATCAACTCTACAATTGTTTTTTAAAACCTTAAAATCAACTTAATATCAACTCTATATAAACTCAACATAAAATTTTTTAGAATTAACCTAAAATCAACTCTACAAATTTTTTTAAAACCTTAAAATCAACCTAATATCAACTCTATATAAATTCTGCATAAAAAATTTTAAAATCAACCTAAAACAACCTAAAATCAACCTAAAAATCAATTATATTTTAAATAATTTTTTGTAACCTTTAAATAATATTTCTGAAAATTTGTCAACATAATATTTTTGAAGCAACTTTTTTAACATTTTTAGGATTTCAAAATAAATTATAAAATAATAGTATGACAAAAAACAATGGGACTAGGGTTTCAGAGGTAACCCCAGCCGCTGCCACACAATAAGTCACATCTGCCACCGAACAGATTGCCAGATTTGGCCGAGACACGTTCATCCACGACGAGCAACGGGATCAAAAGCACAGCGGAGAGCGAGGATGAGAGGGAGGAGAATCGGAGTGGGGAAGAGACGAGATCGAGGTGAGACTTTGTTTCCAGAGGGGAGAAAAGAGAGGTACGAAGGCGGAGCGAACAGAAGGAGGAAGGGCAGGTCCGCAGCGACGAGTGCATATCCATGGCGGAGAACTACAAATCAGAGGTGTGAGACGCGAGGGTGAAGGAGAGAGAGATCGTCGAAGGTTGCTAGAGAGAGAAGGGTCTCATGATCGACAGAAGATAAAGAGCAAAAAAAAGAGAGAGAAAGAGAGATGAGGTGAATCGAACGGAGGGGAAGAGGAGGCAGACCAGAAGGAGGCTAAGGGGAGGCCGAACGGGATGGAGGTTAGTTGAGGGAGAGGAGGGAAGAGGGAAGGACAAGAGAGATGGGGGAAGAGAGAGAATAGCAAAAATAAAAGAGGAAGGAGATGAGAGAAAGCTTTTGAGAGAGGAAGAGAGAGAAAAAGGAGAGAGAATAATTAATGATCAAATGAGACAAAATGTGGGAGTGAAAAGGACTGAGTAATATATGACAGTCTCGTTTCTTTCCTTAGTTCTTTTTTGTGGAAAGTAAGAAGATAGTTCCTTTACTGCCATGGATACATCTCTTCCCTCAGGTTTTATGTCTTCCAAAGACAATTAAAGAGTTTAGCTTCAAAGTTTATTTTGGGCCATTTTCAGATTCACGGAGCCTAGAATAATATATTATTGATTCACTAGGCTCACTTTCAATATTTTGGCAGAAAATTTAAAATTACACTTGTTACGCCACCAATTTTATAAATTGCATTTTACAGAATCCTCCAAAACTTGCTTAAAACTTGTCAAAATCTTTTCATTTTTCAAACTTCAATAAAACTTGTTTAAAACTTATTTATATGTTGTTTCGTATTTAAAATTTGTTTATATGTTGTTTCTTGTTTATATGTTGCTTATTTATTGTTTCTTATTTAAAACTTGTATAGAATTTTGTTTAAAATCTTTTCATTTTTTGTACTTGTTTATATGTTGTTCAAATATTGTTTCTTGTTTTGAACTTGAATGTTGTTTATATATAGTTGATATTTTATTTATATGTTGTTTGTGTGCTAAAAAATAACATTTAAACAAGATATTAATAACATATAAAAAATATATAAACAACAACACAACAACATATAAATTCCATATTTATTTATATATTGTTTTCAATATGTAAATAACATATAAACAACAAATCAACATCATATATCTTGTTTATATTAAGTTTATATATTATTTATATGTTGAAAATAGCATATAAACAATGTATCAACAACAAATCAATAGCATATAAAATTCACATTTGTTTATTTATTGTTTTGACCATATAAAACACATATAAACAACATATAAACAAGATATCAACAATTTACAACACCATCCAAACGATATTAAAAAAACAACAACATATAAACAACAAACACTGTCCGCATGGAATAAATAACCAGTCCGTGAATTTCAAAAGTGACGCTCGTACGGATAACATATTGCAAAGCGTACCTTTAATAAACATAAAATATTCATACACAATAAATACTACAAAATTTTGTTGGTAAACTGCCTAATTACCACCTTTTGTTTTGTAAAGATTAAAGAATGCTTCATCTAAACAAGGGCAACTTACAAAAACAACCCCATTTAAACAATTAATTACAAATAAATAAATCATTTATTTTCTTACATGTCATACCACCTTTCTTACATGTCATACGAAAAAAGGCCATTTTTCTTACAATTTTAACCACAATTCATTTTTTTAAAATTTTTCAGTTTTAGTCCTTATATTTTATTATTTTTTTTATTTTAGTCATTTTTGTTTTTAGATTATTCTATTTTTTAGAATTAACCTAAAATCAACTGTACAAATTTTTTTAAAAACCTTAAAATCAACCTAATATCAACTCTATATAAACTATACATAAACTTTTTTAAAATCAACCTAAAATCAACTGTACATTTAAAACCTTAAAATTAACCTAATATCAACCCTATATAAACTCTAAATAATTTTTTTTAAAATCAACCTAAAATCAACTCTTATAATTTTTTTAAAAACCTTAAAATCAACCTAATATCAACTCTATATAAACTCTACATAAAATTTCTAATAATCAACCTAAAAACAACCTAAAAATCAACTGTCTTAAATAAATTTTTGTAACCTTTAAACAAATATTTCTGAAAATTTGTGACTCTACATAAACTTTTTAGAATCAACCTAAAATCTAAATTTTTTTAAAAAAAATGTTAATATTTAAAAATATTTTTATCAAAACAAAACGAAAAAAATTAAAAAAGAAATAACACAGCAGCTAGAGTTTCCTTCGAAACACTGGCCGCCACTCAATCAAACCAGTCGGGGACAAGGACAACGCGAGGAAGAGATGATCGAGGACGACACGAAGTGATAACAGATCAGAGAGCAAAGCAAGAAGATCGACAAGAAAGAAGAAATTCGAGGCGGCGGCGGACATCGATGAACAAGCGAGGAAGAAGACACACGCGAGGAAGACTGTAATACCCTGAATAATTTTTATAAGTATTTTTGGATAATTATATTTGGAGTAATTATTTTGAATAATTATTGGTGGATAATTATTTTTAGAATAATTATTTTTGGATAATTATTATAAATAAATTTGGGTAAAAATTTGAATTTTTA
>CAODLS012258625.1:0-17062 GCA_948243855.1 Flueggea neowawraea | reverse complement strand
TATTTATTATATTGTTTATTAGTTAACCGGTATAGGATTCCTTCAACCATAATAATAATTATTATTACTAATAGATTATTAGATTTGAAATTTATTAGTATTAGAGTTAAAACATTGAGATTTACCGGTTTGATTTGGAGTGGGAAGAAATAAAATGAAATATAAAAAAAAATTATTGGCACAACATGGGTTCAAGTCTTCAGGGTCAATAGTTGTTTGTGCCATTCTTTTTTTAATTTAAATAAAAAAACAAGAAAATATGTTTTTGAAGGAACGACTACAGTTTAACAGATAAACAATATATTTAGTAGGTTCGAGTTACCTACCTCGTTTTCAGCGGAAAGCCAACCAGACCAGCAGCGTACAACAGAACCAGGGTCGAGTTTTGATGTTGGTCTTGCGAACAAACCACGTTTGGGTGTCGACGGAAGTGCTCGTCTCTTTCGCAGTCTAGATGCCACGCGGATCGAGACCATCGATAAACAATGAACGAGTGGAGTAAGAGGCGGCATAGAGGAGGAAGAACCCTTCTCTTCTTCCTTTTCCCTCTCTCACGTTTTTCCTCTTCTAAAATTGAAAGAATGAAAAAATATTCTTTCTTCACTTATTTATAAATGATAAATGGGCCTTATGGGCTTGGCCTATCTCAATTGGGCTCGCTAATTGAAATCGGTCCAAGGTCCCGGTTCACACCTTAACTGACCAAGTTCGATCCACCCGTCATAGGCAGACCGCTTTTCCAACATTCTCCCACTCGCACATGACGGAATGGTACATCATCATGTAACATGATTATCACTTGCATAACCATGCTCGATCCTTTCGTCATACAGGTAAATAGACCACGCGATTAGCATATGATGAGAGCGTATTTGCTATACACCTGTTAGGGTTGCATAACAGCTCCAAACCCAATCCTGCCAGAAGGTGTCTCTTTGCAGAACATCTCCATTCTGCCAAAGTGTATGCAACAGCAATACAAACTGCTAGAATGTATGCCTTTCCCTTAGTTCGTAACCACACAATCGCTGCTTTCGAGCTTCACGATCTCAAGAAAGCTTTACTCAAAGTTCATACATCATGTAACATACTACATGAGAACCGATTTTAGAAAAATTTTGAGACTAGTGCGAATACGTCTAAAAACAAAATTTTCCTCTTACACCAGACAATCCATATAGCCAAGTTTACTTGCCCAGCTTGACACGCTTGGTCGAATCAATCATGACCATTAACGATAAGTTAGAGTAGCCAAACTTAACTACACATTTTGAATGTGTTAAGGGTTCTAAGGGTAGGTAGTATTGAGAACCACAAGTTCATGGCAGGGTCCCACACTAAGAAAAGTGAGATCGTTTTTCAATCTTTTCCATCCCTATGGTCGTGTATATAGCATACATGGTATGATCATGTATTGTGGTGTTCTTTCCTTCCCTTAGAGGAGCGCATGTTTATACAATATTGTCAACATCACACAGAAGCTTCGGTTACGATGAGTTTCACCATCTAACCTTAATCCATATTTAACAGGATTACTTCTGCCTTAAAGACAGAATATGCTAAAATATCTAAATTTTAGCATCTGATCAATTTAATGATCGACATAGGAGTTTATCCTATGGCATATGTCTCTTTTCGTACGACTTTTTATTGCCTTTTTTTTACAATGAACTCATCACTGTAAAATGCAAGACGACCTCTTGATTATGAACACGCTCACGATCTCTTTCCACATTCAAAATTAGCCTCATCTTAGTTCTTCCCCCAACGAACTAGGAAAACTAAGGTAAACACCCGTGTGAATGGGTTACTTCTATGTCCAACATGCTTTCACACTCAAATTTACAACAAATGTCAAATCTCAACATTTGTGCACATGTATTGCTCATAATGATCTTATTAAAGATCATGTTTTTAAGGGATTACACATTTCATATGCCATGTGGATCTTAAGGACCTTATTCCTTATAAGCTTTTATTAACGGATCTTACAATCACGTCTCGCATGGATTCCAAATTCACTTCTCCTTGTGAAACTTGTACTCAAATTTACTTGTTCATATGCAAACAAGTCTTTCACAACATGATACTTAGTCTCAATTTGTTTAGACTTATATTAGATCTTCTTGATCCTTAAGCAATAGAGGTTAATTGTCACTAAAGACTGTTGTTAATACTTTAGACGGTTAGTGATAAGTGGATCACTCTACTTTGTAGCTAACCATCATATTGCACTGCAGTTCTGCCAAATAGAAACACAAAGCCAGTTATGGACGTCTATCTCATCCACGTCACTTATCCAACTAGCAATTGTGTTTTATTTTATCACAAATCTTTGAGATAATACAGTATCCTGCAGTGCCTCTAAAGCATCCAAGTATCTCGTTCACTAATTTCCAATACTCTTCTTTATGTGTTGGATCAATATTTGCTAGCTAACTTGACTGCATAGCAAACTCTAGGCATTACACACACCTACGCATTTATTACAAGACATGATCTTGTAATCAACATATGTAATCTAAATTATAAAAGACATTCACATGACATTCGTGTGAAGAATATTACTCAAACATTATTCCTTTCACATAGTCCATGGACACATGCATTAACTAAGAGACTTGCTCTTAGTTACGGGATTACCAATGAATTATGCATTTCTGCATATTAAATCGTTCAAGTAATTTATTGATCCATCTCACTTGAGATATACAACAATTCACTCGAACGATCTCTTGGAGTTTAACTCCAAGGTCAACCCATATTAGCAATCTCAAAATTAGACATTGACCAATCTTTGGTGTCATTCAAGTATGCTAGACCATTTCTTGCTACAAGTGTGATATTCACACAAAGTTAGAATGACAATATTCACCTTAAAAAATATGGTATTATCACAACAAAGATGAATGTACCATTCTCTAAAAGAAAGTCTAAGGTCGCACCTTTGACAATGAAACCATTGGTTCAAATCCTATAGATTTCATTTCCAAATTCTCTATTGAGAATTGGACGATGAAACCATTAGGTTAAACTTTATAGGTTTCTACTCTAGATTCTCTATTGAGAAAAATGAGTATCTACATCCATTGATGTAGGTCGAGATATAGACTAGCCTAAATGCCAAAGTCTATTTGGTATAGGTAAATCTTTCAATAAGTTGGACTTTCCAATCTTGTTGACTAAATCCCCTTAATGATTATCGATGTCTTTCTCGATCTATCACTTAAGTATCCACTTATATCCAATGGGTATTCACCCTTTGGGTAGATTAACCACTTCTTAATCATGATTCAATCTCTTAAATGTCACTTGCACTTCCATTGTCTTAATCCATATAAATTTCACCGGGATGAGTGAACCTGTAACATACTCACAGGTTTGTCCTTGACTTATGGTGTTACTAAAAGGATCACGATCAAGCCATTTATCGAAAAAATGTCGTCGTGAGATTTTACCAAAAAGAATCATGATCGATTCATTTATCGAAGAAATGTCATCGTGAGACTCTATCCCTTTTAGTTCTACACATTTTCGAAAGAAATGCTCTCACTGGGCTCAAGTTTCCAACTCCCACTAGAAAGCAGGAATCTCGATGTTCCAAGTGGGTTCAAGCTCCATATGGGAACTCCCACTAGGATCAAGATTTTCTACTCCCACTAAAAATAGGAATCTTGCTACCACTCAAGTCAGGAACTCCCACGTACGTGTGATGAACATCAAGTCAGGTAACGTGCGTAAGATTTGTGTCACGTACGTAAGAAGACTCTGACAGTGTATTAAATGCACCCCATTTAATACCACAACGGCTACTACACACCCCACAACGGTCTGAAATCAAGAGAGAAGTATAAATACATGCTTAGGAGGCCAGACACAACTAACAAAACATCTGGGCATTGAATTCTTACAACTACCAAGCATCAAAGCATTAAATTTCTCATTTATTGATACAAGTGTATTTGTTCTTCAATTTCATTTTTCATTTGCTTGTATCATTAGCTTATAATATGTTGGTGACTGTTTGAGAATACATCTAAAAGAGTGATTGTGAGTGGGATCACGGGTAGATCCTTAGATTGGTCTTTGTTCTTGAACCGGAATCAAGAACCTTGTAAGAGTTCACACTTAATTAGAAAGTGAAGTTGTAATCTTTGAGAAGATTGATAGTGAAAATCCTAAGTGGTGATACTTAGGTAGTGGATGTAGGCATCGAGTTGGTCGAACCACTATAAGTTCTTGGTGTTCTTTCTCTTATCGCACTTATTTTCAAAGAAAATTCAAAGCTTCTATTACCACACTATTCAACCCCCCTTCTAGTGTGATTATTGACTCTACAAACCTTGTTGGCTTTAGAGGGGTGAGCCGTAATCAACCTTGTTGGATTTAGAGGTGTGAGCCGCAATCAACCTTGTTGTAAGGCTTTGTTGGATTGAGCTGGAATCAATCTCCGTTATAGTGAAAAGCCTAAGTGAGACTTAGGTAGTGGACGTAGGCATAGTTGATCAAACCACTATAAATCTTGGTGTTATTTTCTCTCTCACTTCAACTCACTTCCGCTCTCCAAACTCAACCAATGCATCCCCGGGAAAATTCTCCAACAGTCCACGCACACCTACGTGCCACCATGCGCAGCATACTATTCCGACCACATGTTGCATCCATGTGATGCCACGTGTCACAAACAGATCACGCCACGTGTGGGAATCACATGCTGCCACATGCGTCCACGTGCCACGGTGTCATTGGTGGATGTTCATACTCGATCAACATTTACTACCTTGACCAAATGACACGTGTCGCAATATAATTCGTCCAAATGGCGATGATGTGGTTGAAATCTCCGGATTGTTCTGCCACGTGTTGATCTATGAGTGGTCAACGTCTTGATTAATGTCACATTCTGATTGGTCCACATTTCGTTCAACTTTGACCGAATTAAAGTCTCCGCCAAGTGTCGCGTTCTGAGTGGTGCGTGTGGGCGAATAAAAAATTACCACATCGTCATTCTTATCAGATGAATAAATTCATATGTAAGCTTCTCACTCAGTATTTTTCGATCGGGTTTTCGTCCATTTGACAACCTTACCGATGGAATTTCGTGACGAAACTTTGGCACTCAACGTTTTTGTGGTCAGTGATTTGAAATCTTTTGTCGGCATTTCAATATTCCAACTTTCAATTTTCGACTCGAGATGGACTCGAATGAAAATTCGCATTAGAAACATAAAGTCGAAAGCGATAAAAACACAGCAAACATCCTAGACATAGACCAACATGAATTTGGGAACATATCTCTGAAATTCTCAATTGACTCTGATACCAATGAAGGAAACGACTACAGTTTAACAGATAAACAATATATTTAGTAGGTTCGAGTTATCTACCTCGTTTCTAGCAGAAAGCCAACCAGACCACTAGCGTACAGCGAAACCAGGGTCGAGTTTTGATGTTAGTCTTGTGAGCAAACCGCGTTCGGATTGTCAATTGGAGTGCTCGTTTGCTGCGCAGTCTAGATGTCACGCGGATCGAGACCATCGATAAACGATGAATGAGTGGAGTGAGAGGCGACATGGAGGAGGAAGAACCCTTCTCTTCTTCATTTTCCCTCTCTCACGTTTTTCCTCTTCCAAAATTGAAAGAATGAAAAAATCATTCTTTCTTCACTTATTTATAAGTGATAAATTGGCTTTATGGGCTTGGCCTAATAGGCTTGGCCCATAGGCCTTATGGGTCCATCTCAATTGGGCTCACCAAGTGGACTCGATCCACAGTCTTTGTTCACACCTTGACTGACCGAGTTCGATCCATCCGTCATGGGCGGACCGCTTTTCCAACAATTTTTTTCCTCAAAGAATAAAGTTAATTCTAAACGCATTAATTCGAAATGCATTTAGGGATTGATGCATATTCGAATCAGCTTTTTACACAATTACAGATATCAAAAATTCATAATACAAATTCACCATACCAATTTTTGATATTATGTGTGCACTAGCAGAAGTTTTAAATTATACTTTTACATACTTGTATATATGTTGTTTATATATTGTATATATGTTATTTATGTGTATTATACATATTTGTATGTTGTATATACAAGTTACAAATATAGCATAAACAAGTTATAAAATTAATAATTGTATGTTCTGCATCTTTGTAAAAGATATACAAATTACAAACATAGCATAAACAAGTAATAAACGTAGTATATACAAGTTACAAATATAGCATAAACAAGTTGTAACACTAATACTTGTATGTTCTGCATCTCTATTAAAGATATACAAGTTACAAATATAGTATAAACAAATCATAAATATAGAATAAACGTAGTATATACAAGTTACAAATATAACATAAACAAGTTGTAAAATTAATACTTGTATGTTCTGCATCTCTGTAAAAGATATACAAGTTATAAACATAGTATAAACAATTCATAAAAACACCCTAATTTTTTAAAAATAGAACAACACCAACATAATATCAACAATATTCCAACAATATATAAATAAGAATCAGTAAATTTGAAAATATGTATTTGTTAATTTGAAAATATAGAAAAGTTAAGATGTAATATGCAAAAATAAGTAGTATAAAATAAATATTGTAAAGTATTGTAAGTGTATTATGTAAAAATCACCATTCGAATCTTGCAAGGTGATTTGTTAGAGCATCTCTAGTGTATTAATCTATTCAGAGGTTAATGAGATTGTCAGATCAACAATCTATTAACCTTTCATTCATTAAGTTATCTCTTTAATCTTTCATTATATTGTAATATGAGACCCGCAATCACTTAACTCATCATTCAATTTATTTATAATATAAATAATAACAAATATATTTATTTCACATAAATATTTTTTTTGAGTTAATATTTGGATTGAAAATAATATTTAGATCCATTTTTATAAAAAAAATGAAAATTTTAGGATGATAAAATCTTGAATATGAAAAAAAATATCTATTTATAATGTGATAAAACTGATTAAAAATAATTTACTATATCAACAATTGATGAAAAGAATTAATGTATATGATAAATAAGAAAAAAATGATAATGAACTATTTAAAAAAATAAAAAAATTATAATATATATATATATGCAGTGGGTGGAGCATGTGGGGTCCACCTACCTGCTTTTGAAGCGCTTCATTTGTCTACGTTGGCATAAAACGCAGAATTATATAAACGTTGCCCTACAGATGTCCTTGTTTTTTTTAGATAATAAAAGTATTAGTTGACTTTAAGAAATAAATTTTACTTCAAAAGAGAGTACCAAATTTTTCTTCTCGAAAAAATAAATCCAACAAAATGATTTTTTTGGTTACAAATATTGATAAATAAAAAGTTTAGAAACCGTAGAAATGTACGGATCAAAGATCATCTGGTAAATTCTTTTCTCCAAAAAAGAAATGATCTTGTCACAACCAATACGGCTGAGAGGAATTGATTTTTAACAAACAGAAAAACCCTAAATTAGGAAAAGAAAAGATTTAACTTAATTAAGTTGTCAGTGATTACTTATGACATATTTAAGTACAAAGTAGGTATAAGTACAATTGTTTAATTATGTCTTGTCTGAAAAATCATTGGTTATTTATGTAACAATTCATGCAGTTATTTTAAGGAATGAAACAAACCATACATATAAATGAGTTAATTAAGTTTAACAGAAAAATTATTACAGGCAGTAAGTTTAATGGCTTTGTTTTGTTGTTAAGTGTTAAGAGACATATAAAGCTTTAACTTCAATAATTAGTTGTAATATTTATGTTTCTCACCTTTCTCTCTACCTTCCTCAACTTCTTGTTGATTATTTTTTTTCTTTGCTGCCATTTTCATGTGCATTAATTTCTTCAAGTTCCATTATTGAAAGCATCTTTGTAGAATTTAATCTTTCATCACACATTGAGTGAGTTTGTTGATGTTGAGGTATGTAGTAACTTTCTTTTCTAATTTTCTCTTCTTTTTTTCTATGTCAATGTTTAATGCATGTTTCTTAAACAAAAAGTTTAAAATGAGCGGTATAACTCTCCGTTTTGGGTACTGTAGAAGCCCTAATTCACATGTTTCTATGTTTAATACATGTTCAAACGCTACACTTATTTTAACAGAATTAACACGCTTGTACTCTAATTGTATTGGACTTATCTCCGGAGTCATTTATAGAGTTAAGTAATGGATGATTCGATTCTAAGTGGAATCTCTGTTCCACTTCTCCAGCTTTAGAAACATTGGCCAACTAGTTCTCCAGTCATCCATAGGCAAAGCCGGTGTGTTTTCCATTGAAACACAGCTATTTCCAATTTTTCAGGTCCTCCCTAACTAAATAGATTATATTATAAGATAGTTCTCATGAAAGCAAATTTTCCTAGATTAGCAGGACATCAAAGTTGAAACCAACGCAAAAAACATCTTTAAACAATCCATCGAGACATAATTAATAGAGCAGTGAATATATATGGAATCAATACCAGCTTTATTTAAGACTTTCTGAAGATCAAAATATGATTTATGGCTTCTAGAGTCAAAATAATACAGGTAAACCTCAAGGGAAGCACCATTACAACGAGTCGCAATCAGGCAGTTCAAAAGCTTCCCACATACGAATTTTCCTGGCTGATAGCTTCTTGCATGGATGATTCAAAACATGCCTGTCTTAATCCACACCTCCCCACTCAATTATGTTCCTGGAAGCATCAGAAGTTGATCGATATATAAAGTTATGTCTTTTTTTCTGAACTTTATTTAGGTAGGTCAAAACACAAAAGCCTGCATTACTCACTTTTAGCAATTAAGAATCACAGACATGTTTATTCACTAATCGCGAATTTGTTGCAACATCATTCATTTTTGATTTGATATAGCTTTACCTGTCAAGATAAGTGAATTGTTGATTAGCCACACACTGCTTAATGTTTTTGGGACTTTGTTGCATTGCAGAGTCGAGATGGTTGTCTAATTCGCTGGAAAACAAGCACGGGCTGAAGAATAAGCATCGATGGAGAGGACAGCGACCCAAAGTGAGCTGGTTGCAAACCCTTGACTACATTTGTCCAAACGAATACAAATGCTTTCCGAGAGGTTGCTCAACGGCTAACAGGTCCGTCAGAGAGTGACACACAACCTGCAGCACCAGCAGCAGCTCCAAAGGTTGCAGGCGTAGAAAGATCAACAACGAAACTCCATGAAAGGAGGCAGTACACAAGACCCAAGATTGAAATAGTTAAACCACCCGTCAACTTCAAATCTTTTACGTCCCCATCTCCAACAGCACCAAAAGTTCCTGTTCTTCTTCCAAGTCCTGTGGGCACGCCGTCTACAATTTTCTCAAAGTTGTCATTATGGGAACAGGATAATGAAGGAGAATCAACAGTTGGAGAAATAAATAGTGAGGAAGAAGAGAAAGCAATCAAAAAGAGGCGATTTTACTTGCATCCATCGCCCCGATCTAAACCAGGATATGTAGAACCAGAATTACTTACCTTATTTCCCTTGACATCCCCCAAAACAAGTGAGAAACCATGATTTTACAGTGTATCTCCTTCCACTAAAAGTATGTCTATGCCCTGCCACAACGTACGCAGCATATCATTTTAATATATCCACAGTTCTTTAAGAAGGCAGAAACATATAATAGACGTCTTTTTCAAAAGTAATTTAGCCTGTGATATTTTAGTGTTTCATACAATCTGCTTATCCAATTTACTCGATCATTTACGAAAATCTCTTTATTTTTTTTTTTACTAATGTGCATGCCACAATAATTCCGCAAGGATGAATTTGCGGTGCTGCCTAAAATTAAGAGTAAGAAGAAAAAGAAGGTTCGAAAGTTAAATAAAAAAGTGGTGCTTTGTGACAAATCTTTCACAATAACACAGGACTCCATTTATGCTATGTAATTCTCTCTTTCGTGTTCAAAGATCCGCTTTCTGTTTACTGTGCAATGAAACATGTATAAGTTTTGAGAGTAAAGGATTACCTTTGCAAAGTAATATGTATTCTTGAGAGTACATTGATGAAAATGCAGAGCCATAGCCAGGGAAAACAGATTCAGCCATCGAACTCTGATGTGCAACAAACAGAAAGAACACCTTTTACTTCGACGCAGAGAAAAGTGCTGGGTTGGAAGGCAAAGTGATGTGATGTGTATGCTTGATGCATCATAGAAAATCAATGAAAAGAATAATTCTCACATAATAGCTGTGAATATAACCAGATCCTTGTATGATTTTGATTCTACCAAATCCAGAATTAATATTCATACAATAACCACTCCACTCAAAATAGCTGAACACAAACCAAAATAAATTTCCTCCGGGCACTTTGCAATTCATAGTTGAAGAGGGTGCAGTACAGAGCATGCCAAATGCAAACAAGCAAGAGAGCATCATGATAGAGGCAAGTGACCAGCCAAAGGAACAACCTAACTTTCACATTTTATCTTCTATTTTACGAGGAGCGCGGGTGATAATTTTATCTATCCTCAGCCGCCTCAGTTGCAGAGAGTAACACCGCCTGTTTAACTTTAAATGATTCAGAAATCCCAAGCACGGCCATATCCCCTACCTGGAATGATTCAAAAAGTGTCAGAAGTAAGCAAATCAAAAGGTAAAAGTGTATCTGGTTTGGAAGACTTCTCCAAGGTTTCCAGGCCACAAATAACATATAAAACTTCAAAAGAAAATCACTTTTGGATCTCTAATTCTGAGCCTCAACGGTCCTACAAGGACCAGCCATTTTACAAAGATCAAATATAGCTTTCTAAGATATGATACAATTAAACGTTACTGTTTGGAGCTTGTTTAGTGAAGATATGGAAAACAAAAATCTAAAACCTGCTGCACTGGGTTACTAACCTTTAGCAAAAGTTTTTAGATTCAGCATTAAATGAAGATAGATCTAAATCACTACACGACAAGCAACAGAATTGAATCCATTTCGTCAGATGCTGGCTTCAAACCAATTTGTGGAAAAAGAAAGAAATTAGATACTTCTATTTAGAGATTTATAGCACTTGCTGATTCAGAAATGATATCAATCCCTGCAGTACATCCTTCCTTTTGGTGCTCTGCACTGAGCTGCGCTATCAACACTGCAACTGCCTAAACCAGCATTATCTGCAATTGTGGTTGGAATTGCCACAAATGCTCTAGAGAAAGCCTCAATAGCATGGGAATTCTTCCCTGGTGTCATTCGGGCCAGCTCATCCACTTCCTAAGCCATCACCACCTCAGGCCATCCTTCTCCAAGTGTAAACCTACTGTCATTGAATGTCTGAGATAGCACACACAGGGCATCATGAAGAGATCTTTCCCCTTCATCAAGCATGTGATGGCTGCCAAAAAAAATCAGCACCATGTGACATCCAAGACCTCTTGGCAGATTAACTTCCTCCAAACTATAATAAAGAAAGTAGGCATGTCTATTAATGCACATTCAAATCTACACTTGCATCACCAACAGCTGATGATATTGCAGCTTCGGCAAGCCATATAGACTTCAAATTGGTTTAGCCATATAGACCATTTCTTAGCTTTTCCAATTTAGGTTTAGAATCGAATGCATAAACGAGACCTATGCACTTTGAAGGAATCATAGAATTCATAATTACGAGAATGACAGTGTAAGGGGATAGAAGTTTCCAAACCATACCTTGCACCTCTGAGAACAGTAGTGCATGTTACCCATTTCGACACCAGAAAGTTGATCAATTTGTCCTCACTAATCATAATTTCCTCAATGAGCTTTGCAGTGCCCAAGCTTAACTGACTCAGTATTATCAAATGTTGAAGCAATTTCACCACCAGTTACTCAAGCCAAACGTTCAATCCCCTCAAAATCAGCATACCCAATTGCCAAGATTCTGGCTCATTGGCAAAGAATTCTTCCGGGAAGTTTTAAATCAATTGCCGATTTATAAAGCAGTTGATTCCATGGGATATTATTTTGTCGACCCTCTCTCTCATTTTTTGCTTCTCAGCTGCTTCAAAATCAGTGACTTTAGCCATTGAATTAATACGAACACGTGCCCCATAGATCTTCATTTTATCTGCATCCATTGCATTATTTTCACCAAGATCTTTGCATTTTCTATCCGTTTTGGTTGCCCAACCCCAATTTCCTTGTCAAGAATGAATCTGATCAATCACAAGAATCCAATAATTAAGAAAAGTCAACACATCAGAAACAATCACATGAAGAAGCTGAATGACCTTAACATGGAGAGATCAAAAATCTCTCTTACAGAACTAGCAACCCCTATACATTTCAGCTGTTAAACATAACGACAGAGAGTCAAGCACGGACATTCATCACCTAGGCCTGCAGACAGCTGCTTATTCCTATATTGATTTGGTTCATATACCCACCCTTCATCTAAAAAGGAATACTTCAGTAATCCACCAGGCTTCTTGATAATCTGAATAGCCTCTTTGTGCTACTCTGCAATTCAGTCAAAGATGTAAAATGTGACATATCAACAAAATGATAACTAATACTCCCTCTATCCCATAAAGGTAGGCCACAATACTTTTTTACACAGATTAATCTTATAGGCCACAATATTTTTTCACAAAAATTAAGAAAAATTAGTTGGATTAGTTAAAAGCATTAATTTTGAAAGAAAATTCCTAATATACCATCCACATTATCTCACCAATTTAAAATTTTTATGTAATGTATACTTAAATAAGGGTAATTTGGTCTAATCTCTTATAACCACTAATCTAAAAGCAGAAATAAGCCTATATATTAGGACAAATAAAAAAGGAAAGATGACCTATCTTCATGGAACCGAAGAAGTAATAATTTTATCAGAAAATAGATAGCAAACAATAAGCAAATGTTCACATTTAGCCTCAAAACAGCATAAACTGCCAATTTTGCAAAATATTCCTTATCTTGAGACAATATCTTTTACTCAAAGTAGTCATCACAATCTTCATAAGTCTGACTTAAATTTCTCTGTATTATTAAGCAATTTCATGCATTAGATAGAACTAAATGCCAGAAAATTGACGAAAGTTATGCTGGGTTGGAATGCTAAATGCTTCGTAAAAAATTTCCCTAACAAATAAATCAGTGAAGTTCTACATGCTATTTATAAATTTACATGTTTGAACTTGGAAACATACCAGAAACACAGCAAGCCAATGCCATCCCTCAATTTCAACCGCAAAGCCATTAAAACCTGCACCAATCAGTGGAAAAACAGCTTTAAGCATGCGATTCACCAAGGAATCTGATGTATGCCACCATCAAAGCAATAGGGTTTGGCCTATTCTAAAGTGATAAGTAATAATTTAGCAATTTTCACAAACTAGTTCCACCCACCTTCACTTGCGACACTCCAGGAGCTGTAAATCGGATTGCTGACTTATTCTAAGAAGCTCCTTCATTTGCCGGTCCAAGATATTCAATATACTATAGATATTGCTCCTCTGATGGTGAGAAGAGTCTCCTGCCACAAAGACATTTTTTCTGCTCCCAACTTCAATCCAACTGCAGCCTGCTGGCTTTTTCAGGTCTCTTCTTCTCATCAGCTTCCTTAATTCCATTACTCGATCCCATCTAGCTTCTGCTGCATACAGGTTTGACATAACCACATAGTTACCAATATTGTCAGCTTCCATTTGAAATAGACGATCAGCTACAACACGGCCTAGTTCCACCTTACTATGAGTTTTGCAAGCACCTAACAGTGTCCCCCACACATTTGCATTGGCTTCGGTGGGCATACTGGTGACTAAAAAATATGCATCATCAATTCGACCCCCCCTAGCAAGGATATCCACGATGCAGGAGTACTGCACCATGGTTGGTTTCATCCCGTGCACCTTCTCTATTTCATGAAAGATATTCAAACCTTCATCAACAAGGCCAGCATGGCTGCAAGCAGATAAGACAGCAGTGATGACAACATGATCTGGCTTCACATTCAATTCAAGCATGTTATAAAAAATTCTAAGAGCTTCTTCTCCCATACCATGTATGGCATACCCACCAATCATAGCTGTAAATATGACCAGATCCTTGTATGATTTTAATTCAAAAATCTTACGAGCATAGTCTATGCTGCCACATTTTGCATATACATCTAGCAGAGCTCCCCCCAAGTGGAAGTCATCAAAACAAGATCTGATCACATAACCATGGCACTGCTTCAACAAGTGCACTGAAGCCATTTCAGTACACGAAGGAAGGATGCTCATAACAGTCACAGCATCAGGCTTCATTCCTTGAGCTTGTAGCTCATGAAAGAGAACAAGGGCTTGATCCGGACAATCATTTTCAGCATAAGCCTGAACCATTAGATTCCAGGTGGTAATGTCTCTCATAGGCATCCTGTTAAAAATCATATGTGCATCATCACATAATCGATTATTCACATAACTTGATATCATTGAGTTGAAAGTAACCAAATTGCACTTCTCTGATAAACTCTGGAATACTCTGCATGCATACTCAATGTTACCACATCTAGCATAGGCATCGAGTAATGCATTCCCGATAGTGGGTTCAACATCAGAAAATAGGAAGCCACATCTGATTGAATAGCCATGGTTCTCTTTGACCTTATCTAATCTCGAAGTATTAACAGAGAAATGAACTGTGCTTAAAATAGTAATGGAGTCAGGTCTAACTCCTTCCCTAAGCATCCAATCCAATAGTTTTAAAAATCGAGTATGTTGTCCACCCTCTACAAAGGCGTCAAGCATGGAATTCCATGATATCAAATCTCTACTAGGGATCTTAAAAAATGTCTGATGTGCTGCTTCTATGTCCTCACATTTTGCGTAAAAACTAAGCAAGGCATTCGCAACAGAAGTATCCTCACATAAGAAGGGATGTCGAATAATATAGCTATGAATTTGTCTACCAGCTTCAAAGTCTTTTAAATGCATACAGGCAGGAAGCACACTAACAAGGGTTACCGAATCTGGTGCGACCATATCCACAGAGAGTAATTCCTGGAACAAATCCAAAGCTTCTGACCACTTGCCATTTGATGCATATCCAGAAATGATAGCATTCCACGAAACCAAATCTCTTGATCTCATCCTTCGAAATAACATTTCTGCTTGCTCCACCTTTCCAACCCTCAAGTAGAAGCTCAACAGAGCATTGCACACGGACACATCTGCCAGTAACTCATTCTGTCTTAGTACATAACAGTGGACCTGTTTCCCCCAGTAATAAGCACTATCCCTATCCAAAGATGCACAAACGGGCAGAACATTAACAATAGTGGCATGATTTGGTTTTACAAAAGCTTTTAGCATCAAACTGAACAATCTCAATGCATGATCCATCATTTTATTCTCCGAAAACCCTGCTATAATCGCATTCCACGAAACAACATCCTTGTCAACAATGCCATCAAAAGCAGCATATGCATCATTACGCACCATCCCACATTTTGCGTACATTGAAACCAACGCATTCCCGACAAGAGTATAACCTTCCAATCCAGACTTTATAGCATAACAATGCACACTCTTCCCAAAATTTACATCCCTTAACCGAGCACACACCGGAAGAACAATAGCAGCCGAAACTGAACTAGGCCTAAGTCCATCAACAGAATTCATAGCACTAAACAACTTCAAGCTCTCAACTTCATAGCCCTTTGACCCAGCAAACCCGGACAACATAATATTCCAAACAACAGGATCATTACTTCCACTACCCATTTCATTAAAAAGTCTCTTGCAGTCATTCAAAACTCCACATTTCGCATACATGTTAAGCAGTGCTTTTGACACAAACTGGCACAAAACATGGCCTAGTTTCATGGCATTGCAGTGAAGAGCTCTTCCCCATTTGATTGCTGATACGGCGGCGCAGGACTTGAGAATAGAAGCAAGAACTTGGTAGCTGTCTGTGGTGTTAGAATATAAATTGGAGCTACTGATCATGGGTTTCAAATTTGGTTCAAGCATTTTAACAAACACCTTGACTACGTTTCTCTTATGTAACCAACTGATGACAAATTCTCCAACTATTAACAAAACTGCTTCTTCTTCTTCTCTGCAGTACAATCAATCCATACATGATGGTGAAGGATTATCCAAACAATCGATCGTTTAACGAATAGAAGCAAAGAAAAGAAGAAAATGGGTCATGCGGAAAAGGGTCATGCGAGGGTAAATTTCCCATTTCACAGACTTCTCTCTGTGTATATAACAAAACCGATATATAATTTGAGTAATTTCCACTCTTTCTGCTCCAACTGTGAAATTTAACGGCCAGCAACTGCCTCATCTGCTGACGTAATACGATTCGTCGCTGTGAACTCTGACTCTACCAGTCCATCATGCCGCGCCGGAGCACCGCCTGTGACGAAGGTGGCTGAGCCGATCCACCTTGTGGTTTTCTTTTTCTGGCTTCGTTCTATAAAATGCCGGAAAGTATCGCGCCCCACCTGCGTATGTTAGAGCACTCCACCGCCGATCGTCATCACCACCAAAAAACCGCGCCGACATGTCCAGGTAATCAAAGAAGCTGATTACTATTTATTTTTATCATATGATGATGATGTGAGAATTGTTATTTTTATCATATGATTCCACTACCAGTATTATTAATTACTGATGAAATTAGAGTCAATGTCATCTATGGTCCTCAAGGTTTGTTTAATGTAACACAAAAGTGCTGAAACAACGTGTGAATAAATGCCCAGCTGGTGTGCCACCTTTTCGGTTCAGCTGAATCAAACGGGCTTAATGAGTTTTGTGATACAATTTTGAAACCTGGGGAAGTTTGTTGTAAATGCCCAGCTGGTGTGCCACCTTTTCGGTTCAGCTGAAATAAACGAGCTTAATGCATTTTGTGATACAATTTTGAAACCTGGGGAAGTTTGTTGTTACGAAAACCTGTTTCAGCACTTTTGTGTTACATTAAACAAACGTTGAGGACCATAGATGAAATTAACTCATGAAATTACTATTGTTTTTGTTCATTATTGAGAATTGGTTCTTGTTGTCAATTAAATTGGCAGATTATTGGCATTATTTGGAAATCTTAGGAAGTTTAGGCGTCACTCCGTTCT